>JANLJB010031074.1:13901-47088 GCA_026212285.1 Bursera cuneata | reverse complement strand
CACTCACTCCCCAAGAAACCAAAAAAAAAAAAAAAAAAGCACCAATTATTCTGCTAATATGGGCAGATCCTTTGCTTCTCTTCTCCTACCTTCTACATTTGGCGCAGTTTAGCTCAACCCCGCGAACCCTAGTTACACTCATCACAACTTTTTCTCTTTGTTGAGCTTTTTCTTTTTTACTGGCAATCATTCACTACCTTTCTTTGCCTTTTCTGTTGTTACTGTTTTGTTTTGTTTTTTTTTTTTGTCCTTCAAATTTGGTTTTTGATGTTGCTAAACAAGGTGGTTGTTGTTGGTGTTGTTGAAGAAAGAGAGAGAGAGAGAGAGAGAGAGAGAGAGAGAGACAGAGTTATAGAATGTTGTTCTGAGGTTCAGATCTGAAGAGGTTAAGTTTGTTTCAAACAATGTCTCTCAGTTTCTTAGATTCTTTTTGACTTTATCAAACAAAAAGAGGAGAACCCATTTGCTTCTTTTGTGGTTTTTCTTGTTTATTTGACTTGTGTTAGCTGAGAAGTAACCAACAAAGGCACTTCAATTCTTTCTTGAAAAGTGGTGTTAAATAGAGAGTGAGTTTTGCATAGAGAGAGACCAAGTGGAAACATGCTCGCGATTGGGAGTCCTGCTTGCAGTGTTCGTACGAGCACTAGTTGCAATTCTTTGCTCAGAGAACTCCAGGTCTTTTTCCTTATCCTTTGCTTGGTGTCCTTGCTGTTATAAAGATTTTTCTTGGTAATGATTGGTTTCTGAGAAAGTTTTTGGTGTGTTTGGTATGTTTAAAGGGAAAAAGGCATTGAGTGGTTTTGGTTAATGTCATTATGGGGCTAGCCTACTGTGAAATGAATTAGGGTCTGTTTCAGGTTCTTTAAACACGAGCAGAAACTGCTTTACTTTATATTAAAGAGTCTTTCAGAAGTGATCCATTCACTGCAGCTTAAAACTACTGTACTATTTTTTTTTTTCGTTTTTGATATAATTTGTGGAAATTGAGTGCTGTTTTGGGAATTGGGATTTGAATGCTTTTGGTTCTGGTTGGATCAATTTTCATTATTTTTTTCCCTCTTCGGTGGGTTTCTCACAAGTTTCAACTTTTAAGGTTTTCTATGTTAAAAGATAATTTTTTTTTGTTTTATTTTTTTATTTTGTGGAGAGGCTGTGTTGATAAGTTTCCTGGAACTACTATCTTTTGAACTTATTCTTGTTTCTTTTACGGGCTGGTGAATTTTGAGGCTTTCTGTTGGACGCAATTGGTGATTTCTGTTTTAGTTAGTTTGACAATTATGGATCTTTATCCTCCTCTTGCCAAATTTTTTGGCTTCTGTGAAATGAATGCTCTGTTCAGCTTTCATGAATTCTTCTCTATACTTAAAAGTATACATACAACGGGGTTCAGGTGAGTGTCCAGGTTTTGGTTATATTCGGTTCTACCCATCTGGGATTTTTTTTTCCGCATTTAATTGTGAGCGTGAAATTTGGTTGGTTGGGTACTGTAAAAGGGAAGGAAAACACATGAAATTTGAATGTTTTTAACTGGTTCTGTTGTTTTAATGGGAGCAGCAAATATGGAGTGACATTGGTGAGAGTGAAGCAGAAAAAGACCGCATGCTAATGGATTTGGAGAGGGAATGCTTAGAAGTTTACAGGAGAAAGGTTGATGAAGCTGCCAATACCAAGGCACGCCTTCATCAGACTGTTGCAGCAAAGGAAGCTGAGCTTGCAACACTCATCGCTGCTCTTGGGGAACTTAATATTCACTCACAGGTAAACTGAATATCCTAGCACCAAACTATTGGAAAGATTTCTTTTGTTATCATCATGAGTTATTCCCTGAGTTCTGTTGTGGTTCTCCTATTCATTTCCATTTGGGAGCCATGTAATTAACTGGAACTGGAATGACTAGACTTGAAATCATATGCTATAACATTTAAACGTCAGTGCCTGCAGATCATTCAAAACAATTCGACTCCATAAGACGTTTTACTTGTCTTTGGGCTATGGCTTTAATATTCTTAAATGCAAGGTTCTGTTTTGGGGTCTGAAAAATATGCTGATAGAATGAGAAATTGATAAAGATATGTTTTGTAGTATAATTATTGAATTACAGAACTTGTTAATTTGACGCCCATCACATTCTGGCTTCTGCTTTGAAGAGTGATTTAATATAACTAAGCGGGTAGATAAGTGAAAGTTGATGCATTTTTAACATGATATCAATTGCCCACCTGACTCTAATCATGAAATTTGCAGATTCAGACAGAGAAAAGGTCAACATCATTAAAAGAAAAACTTGCTTCTGTCACACCTTTGGTAGATGATCTGAGAATGAAGAAAGAAGAGCGAGTAAAACAATTTGGTGACATAAGGGCACAAATTGAAAAGATTAGTGGGGAGATTTCCGGCTTTGACCATCTAAATAGTTCAATGATCAATTCTCTGTCGCTGGAAGAAGAAGACTTGTCACTGAGAAGGCTCACAGAATATCAAACACGTCTTCGAACTCTTCAAAAGGAGAAGGTATGCATATCATAATAAGAAACAAAATTGGAAATGTTTGTCTGGATACTTGCAGTCTGATAAGATAAGAATCAAAACTTATTACATATTTATCCATTTGTATGAATGATTGGAAGTTATCAAATCCAATGATGTTGGGAAGTTATGATACATGTAGTGGGCACTAAAAAATTGCCAAACAAAGATTTTGAAAACAATGCATGAATACTCGAGTCAACTTTGAACCTTAATTGCAAGGGGCGATTTGGTGCAGTCACATAAGAAATAAATCATGCAGTGAATGTAATTGAAACTAAAATGGTTCACTTTATTAGTAATTTGGCAATGCTAGCTCTTGTATGTCATATATTTGTAAAGACACTGTTGATGTATTGTTACATCTGAAGTATTTAATAATTTGCCTTCATGTCCTGATACGAGATATTTGTATATTTCGTGCCATGAACTGATGTGACTTTGACTTAATATTGTTTATATGTTTTGGTAATTTATGGGCGTCCTTGCTTTTTTGGCAGGCTGAGCGCTTGAATAAGGTTTTGGAATATGTGAATGAGGCGCATTCTCTTTGTGGTGTGCTTGGGCTGGATTTTTGCCAGATTGTGAGTGATGTGCATCCCAGCTTGCAAGGAACTAGCATGGAGCATTCCACAAACATCAGCAATAGCACATTAGAAGGCTTAGAACAGGCTATTGTCAAATTGCAAAAGGAAAGAAAAATTAGAATACAGAAGGTAAAGAAGATACACTACTTCTCCATTTATTTATGCTGTTGCTATTTGAAGTAAAACTGTACTGTTGATTGCAGCTGAAAAATATTGTGGCAACGCTCTTTGAACTTTGGAATTTAATGGATTCACCAAAAGAAGAGAAGAATAAATTTATAAAGATTACTTATATCCTTCGATTATCAGAGTCTGAAGTTACAGAACCAGGTGTTCTGTCAACTGAGATTATTGACGAGGTAAGTGAGCACTATTAATTTACTTTTTTGTTTTGTTTTTGTTTTTTGGAAAAGTAGATCCTGAAGTTTCACTTCTGTCAACAGGCATCAGCAGAAGTGGAGAGGCTTACAAAACTGAAAGCTACTAGAATGAAAGAACTTGTTATGAAAAGGAGGTCAGAATTGGAGGAATTATGCAAAATGACTCACATTGAACCTGATACCAGTACAGCTGCTGAGAAATCCAATGCTTTGATAGATTCTGGTATGGGTGTTCTTTCCCCACTTAAGGCCGGGTTGTCAGATCCTTTTATTATCTTTATTTTTTTGAAGAATATTCCTTGCAAAGAAATATGTATTTACGAAACTTCCTGTACTCAGGTCTAGTGGATCCTTCTGAGCTTCTGGCCAATATCGAAGCACATATTATTAAAGTTAAAGATGAAGCACTAAGTCGAAAAGATATAATGGATAGGATAGACAGATGGCTTTCAGCATATGAGGAGGAAAAGTGGCTTGAAGAATATAATCAAGTAAGTTGAAATTTCTTGTGCTTATGATCAACCTGCGTTGATTGGACAAGAATAGGATTTTGTATCATTTACTTTCCCCTCTCCTTTCTTTTCATGCTTTAAGTAATTATTATGTAACATAGTTAAGAAGCCATTCAAAGTAGTGGAACATTGATTATTGGTAAGCCATGCATTGCTGTTAGCGGATCTATCCGTATTTGAGAGAATTCCCATGTAATTCCAGGACGATAACCGTTACAATGCTGGGAGAGGTGCACACATTAATCTTAAACGTGCAGAGCGAGCTCGAGTAACTGTGAGCAAAATTCCAGGTATTGCTTTGTTTAATGCTACTATCCTCTATTTGAAATAAATAACGTTTTTGTAGCTAATGAAGTGCATTTTCCAGCAATTATTGACAATCTGATAAACAGAACACTAGCCTGGGAAGAAGAGAAAAATATGCACTTTCTTTATGATGGAGTAAGTCGCTCATTTGCAGTTTGAGTTAGTGCAGAACATTTTTTCTGTTGCTGATTTCTTGTAAACTTGTATTGACATTGTTTGCAGGCAAGGTTAGTGTCAATACTGGATGATTACAAGCTGGCCAGACAACAGAGGGAAGAAGAGAAGAAGAGATACAGGGTAAATTATTTTAATCTGTTATATTTGTGACATTCTGGATTTCAATGGCACTTCTGGCACAAATTGGCCTTGTAGATCAGAAACATGATCATTGGTCTTTCCTGGTACTTAGATGTCATACCTGTCAACTTTTAATTGGTATAAACGATCCATTTAAAATTTTGAAGTTATCCAAGTGGTTCCACATGAGCGTTTCCACTGTGTTTGTGGATGACCTAGTAACATGTTATTACATTTAAACAGGACCAGAAGAAGCTCCAAGATCTCCTCCTGACTGAGAAGGAATCCATTTATGGGTCTAAACCTAGTCCAAGAAAATCTAACAGTTTTAGGAAGCCAAATGGGTATCGAGCAAATGGAAATGGATCCATGACTCCCACACCTCGTCGCAACTCTATTGGCAGTGGAACTCCTGAGCTTCTCACACCCCGATCCTACTCGGGCCGTCAAAATGGACATTTTAAGGAAATGAGAAGGCTGTCAACTGCTCCCCTGAACTTTGTTGCCATATCAAAAGAAGATACAATGTCAACATACACATCTGTTTGTGGTTCTGAGCTTGGGTCTCCTCCCCATGGTTGAATTACATACCTGAAGATGGTATGTTTTTTATTTACCTCTGCTTACAGTGTCTAATTATTAACCTCAAATTCTTGGCTACATTACATATTTACTATAATCTCTCTCACTAGATGCAGACGCACAGGTCTCAATAATTCTCTTGACTGTCGTAATTCAACAAAAATTTAATTTCTTAACCAGTTTTAAATTGTTTTGTGGCAGGAAGAATCTACCATTATAATTCAACAACTGTAGACTCAATTAGATCAGTGGAAACCTTTTGTGAATACGTACACAGTGTATGATTGTGAATTGTAGAAGTACTCGGTGATGGTTAACTGACATTTGAAGAGTTGCATTTTGATGTTATTTGGTTTGATGAGAAGAAGAGCAATAGATAAATAGTTTGGAAGCAAGCACTTGTTGACTTTGAAGCCTTGTCTGTTGAAAAGGGGGATACTGAAGTTGAGAGTGATATAGTATTAGTCTGACTTTGACCTTGTATGTTATAATTCATTTTGATTGTACTTGTGTTTTGTATGCTCATGTAAATGCCTATATTCCATTTCCAGATCCAGCGTGATGGCTTTCATTTGATGTCTTTTGAAAATGTATTTTGTGGGGCTTTTGTGATCCCTGTACCAGTACCGCTACCTAACAAATAAAATGGATGTATGCCATGCGTGGAATTGTTCTCTTTTTCATCATTTTGGAATTGCATATTGCAGTTGGCTTGCTTCAGTTTTTGCCAAATGGATGTAGCTTCTGTTTCTGTTTAGCTAATATCATTTTTATTAATATTCTGATAATAAATTATTTTCATAAAAATAACAATTACCTATTAGAAAATCCTGGAACCCTTTGTTGTATATTATAATGATTTTCACCAAATAAACTGAGGTGGTCCAAATTCGGATTGGCTTGTATACAGGCAATTGGGTGAAATGAGTGGCTTTTGGCGGTTCGTGCTCCTGTATATTGAACCCTTTGCATTTGCAATTTTGTATGCATGAATGATTGGATTTTCATTTTCTCTTTCTCGCCAATTTCCCTTTCATTTCTCTCTTGATTTCTCTTCTCCCGTTAGTCTCCTCGTGGCCCACTGCCATCATAGTTCCAGCAGCAAATGAAACTCTCCTCACACTATTCCACTTCATTTCACTTCAATTATCTTCCTACGATTTATATTAAGTTATTAGACCCTTGACTATAAAGCCGTTTAGAACCAACAACCACCTGCCACCCGAAGGCAAAACTGAAATCTAGAAAGTAGTAACGGTGGCCCATTTTCCATATTCATTCATTAATTGTGAAATTTAGTTCCCTCCCCTGAGGTTTCTCTAAACCCCAGTAATTTTAAAAAATTACAAGGACATCCTCCCCGAGTCCGACCACAAACCCCAATCTGTTAGTTAACCGTAAACCCAAACTGATTCCGTCTTCATCCACGAACTTCGACGGTTAGTTAACGGAGAGATGGGACGTCATTGAAGTTTTTAGAAACGTATGGGGCTCATTGAGTTTCTTGTCTGAGTAATCATTACACTGCCACAGGTCTGTCCTCGGATTCTTCAGTTGTGGGAGTGGGAATGGGAGTTGGAGTTATATTATTATTATAAAATTGTAATTTGCTTCTGAGATTCTGCTTGGATTTTGTGATTCCAAGAAAATTAAAAAGGAAAAAAAAAAATAAAAAAAATAAAGAATCTGATATTACAATACAATGGATGTCGTAACCTTTGGCATCATAATCGGCATAATCGTTCTCTTCTTTTGCATCGTTTGTTTCATCACCATTGAAGGTACCTGCAAACGTCGCTAGTTCACTCCTCAACCAAACATGCCCTTATAAATAAAAAAAAAAAAAATCTCCTTTTCGGTTTCCAATTTTCAAATCCCTTTCCATTTCCTACTAATTCAGATTCTTCCGACACTTGAAAACTACAAATGTTGGCTTGTAAGACCCAGATCTTAATCTCGTCGCTTTCGCTTCTGGTTGTGCTTTCTGGGTTCTGTTTCGATCTGGGTTTCGCCACTGGATCTACGCCGGCTCATGCTCATGGACATGGACATGGGCACCACCACTGTGATCATGGACACCACCACGACCGTCATGATAAGCATCAGCATCAGCATGAGGAGAAAAAGTCGTTGCTTCCGGAGGAATTGGCTGAGGAGGAAGATATGAGATTGTATGGATTTGGGCCCTACCATGGTCACGATCATGATCATGATCATCATAATGGTGATTCGCAGCTCAAGGGTTTAGGTGAAAATGAAATCTTGCATTTTTGTTTTCCATTTAATTGAGGAAAAATTTAGCTATGTGTATAATCTGAGTTAGATGATTATTCGTTTTTGTGTAGCGTTGTGGTTGAATGCATTGGGCTGCTCATTTCTGGTCAGCTTGGCTTCGTTGATTTGCCTCATAATCTTGCCTGTAATTTTCAGTAAGTAAATTATCTATTGATGTTTGTTAAATTTAGTCTTGACTACAGTTTGGAAATGCGTTTTTGATTGTGAAAAAAAGTATTAAAATAAAAGAAGAGCTAACTTGTCTGAGTTATTGCAGCTCAAGGGAAGCCATCCAAAGCTGTTGTTGACTCGTTAGCTTTGTTTGGGGTCAGTTTCTTCATGCCTGTTTCTTTGGTTATAAGTTTTCATTTGCGCTTTCTGAGTGGTTTGACACCATATCTTAAGCTAATTAGTTTATCTTTGAACTTACTGTAGCTTCAGCTTGTGAGATGGATATGCACAATTTGTTCTGCTGCTATTTCAAAGTGTTTTTATTCATTTTGATTGACTTTCTTGTTTGTAGGCTGGAGCTATGTTAGGAGATTCTTTCCTTCACCAATTGCCACATGCTTTTGGTATGGTATCTACTTGATATGATTTTTTACCGCTCGTACCACAGTCATCAGTCGCAACTTTTAACTTGTGAGACAGTTTTTATAACTTCCATTACTTGAAATTTAGTTAGAAGTTAAATATTGCCAAATTCTAGAGGTGTCTTACTGCCACCAAGAAGGCGGTGATTTCAGAACTTTAATTTTTTTTTTTTATTTCAGTTGAGGTTATGAGTTGATTGGAGATTTCATGTGTGGCTTTGTTTTATATCATATTTGGTTGCTGTTGTTTTTGTTGAATTTGGTGTATTTTCATTTTCTAGCAGGACCTGCTCCTATTATCTCGTTGTTGATAAACTATGAGAGTTACCTATTCTTGTTTACTTGACGTTTTACAATGTCAAAGTCATGTTCTGAACCTGAGAGGACCTTAGCTATCTGCATTTTGTATATGTTTTCCAGTGTAGTGGTCTATTTATGTTAGTTGAGCCATAAATTAATATATATCAGTTTTCAAGTGCAGGTTCTGGACATTCCCATTCACATGATCACCATGAGGACCATGTACATCAAGTTCATTCTGGACATGAACATCAGCATTCACACTCGCATTCTCTGCAAGATCTTTCTGTGGGAATTTCTGTCCTAGGTGAGTAGTCAAACACCTGATGCATGCCTTATTCACCTGTGTCTATCATATTTCTTCTTGTTTGCTGAATCAAGCACACACACACATGCATCCATAAATTTTTATATATGGAAAAAGTAGTGTGGTGGGACTATCGGTTCGAAGTTTTATGTTAAAATGACCTCTTATTGTGTCAAATAAAATTAATAAATAAGAATGTGAGAGAAATTATCAAATAACTTGTAAAATAATTGGGCCTATTCAAGAGGAGGCTGTGGAGTCTTATATGAGCTCTGGGGATGTCTCAATCTGTTCCCATGTCTCTGCCTGTGAATCTTATACTACTCTGATCCGTGCATTAATTGCAGTTAAAAATGCATTGTGATTAAAATTCATCTGAAAACAGATTTTGTATATTCCTGAGTTTATATTCTTACTGCTTATGCTGCTTCTTCAAGGCGTAAAGAGTTACATGAAATACTCAACAGAGCTAACGAGTTTAACTCCTCAATCAAACTTGCATTTAAGAATAAAAAATATTATGCTGATTATCGTTTTAAACTAGAATTTTTTTTTTCCTTTCATGGGAAGCTTCTTCTAGGATGTTGCTGGTTGTACATAGTGCATTACTGTATTATTGCTGCTGCTATCTAACTTCTTAACAAATTTGCATGGCATTTCAGCCATATTTTGTGCCTTGTTCTCTCCGTATGTTCATTTTAAGCCTTTTAAGTGTCAATGTGTCATTGACCTTCTTCTTAATATTAGCATACCACGGGCCTTGCAGATTGGGTTTGAGCGCCATGAATTCTCATAAGAGTATATTGTTTTACGCAGCTGGAATTGTACTCTTTCTTCTTGTAGAGAAATTGGTAAGATATGTTGAGGAGAACTCTGGGGAAGCTGATTCATGGGGCCATGGTCATCACCACCACCATCATAAGAAATTGAAGGATGATAAAGATGTTAATGGAAAGATGAAATCACAACCTTCCTCTGGAACTGAAGAAAAAGTTTCAGATAAGGTGTTAGAAGACTCTGTGAATGGAGATAATCTTAATCAAAAGGAATCTCTTCGTCAGAGGGTAAGCTGAGGAATATACATATTGTGATTCGTTCTGCAAACTTGGGAATTTTGAGATCCAAGTTCATGGAGCATGTCCATGGCTTTTGAAATGGTCAAAAGAGATATTTGGGGGGAAGAAGCTATTTTTTAATTTTCTTAGTTGTTTAGGTGCACTTTAAAATGTGCGTCTATTTCTTTATTTATATTTATATATTTATTCTTTCAAAAATCATTTATGACTACTAGGAGAAGAAAATATTTCAACCTTTAATGAAATTGTAGAATTTCCGAAGTACCCACTAACTGGACTTTTATGATTGATAGCCAAAAACCATACAGTTTTCTGCTTACGAGCTACTTGCAGTGCTTACTAATTAACTGTACTTTAAAAAATTCTGCTTAGAACAACTTTAGCAAAGGAAGTTTAATTTGCGGGCTGGTGTCAGGAATTAATTTGAACCGTAACTTGGGTTTTGGCAAGATTAGGACTTGATATGTTGCTAGAAAAGAGTAAGTATCGTACAGACTATTAGAAATACGATGTTCTATTGGCCAGGGTAAGTTTTTATTACAAGTCCAGGGGCGAAGAGCAAGCTTAGGGGTAGATTTGTTTCAGGAAAATAATCTGGCCTAGTGAATGCATCCACAATGTGGACAGAACATTTTCCTAGAGTGGGTATCTAGCTACCAGCACAAACATGTTGACATAACATAAATAAGTGTATGCTTTTTGAATGCATGTTGATATAGGAAATTCTGACTTGGTGCTAATCTGTGCACTCTGTTTGTAAAATGTGGATGCTAGAACTTTGAAGACAGCTTATATCGCTATGGAACTTTAATGTGAATGGAATTTTTAGAATAAACATTTGATGTTATGCATTGTGCAGAGAAAGAGTGATGGGGCTGATAAATCAGATGCAGATGCCATGGATGGCTTGTCCAATGATCTTAAGTCCTTGAAAATTGAAGTACCTGCTGAATCATCAAATCTTGTATTTGGTTATCTCAATCTCTTTTCTGATGGAGTTGTAAGTATGTGTTCCTTACCATCTGCACTTGAGCTTTCATGTACTTGTGCTTGAAGAAAATTTTATGACTGATTTGAATGATTCCATTTCTTTTCTCTATATGTTTTACTTCAATGATATGGTTTGTTTGTCAATATTGCAGCACAACTTTACTGATGGTGTGGCTTTAGGAAGTGCTTTCCTGCTTTACGGATCTGTTGGTGGGTGGTCTAGGACTCTATTTTTGCTTGCCCATGAGATTCCTCAAGAGGTTGGAGTTCCCTTTCTTATTCATTTGATCGGAAATGATATTTGTACTTCACAGATCTCTTATTATTTCAAGAGCATCTCACTTATAATCATTTGATGGGTGGCTACTTGGAAATGAATCTAGATTCTTTGTTATAGTGGTTAACAATTATGAAGGATAAAGTTATAATGATCATTTGCAGTCCTTCCATTATTTAAATTAACTAGTTTGTTAGTTAATCATTTAATCATCACATGAAGAGAGACCTAACTAAGGCTTACTGTCCTTTCACAATTTTCTTCCATGTGATTTTGCAGTTAATCCTTTTCTAGTCAGTTGTTATACCTTCTTTATATGCCACAAGAAGTTAAACTAGAACAGTGAAACTGAGAACATTTCTTCATAATACTGTCAGAACAAAATATCTTCTTCCTTCAATTATTATTATTATTATTATTTTTTGTTTTCTTTTCATAAATACTTTGTATGGTATATACCTGATGTTAGTCTTACTATTAGAAGTAGATGCATTCCCACATTGTAAATTGTGCATGAGGAAATTCTAGCTTCATTTACTGTAAAAGGCTACTAGCTCTTGTATCCCGTTTTGTATGCCTTAGACTTTGTTTTCTTTTTAACAAAAAGTTGTAGAGAGCATAAGATGAACTTATATTGATAAATTCATACTGATGTTTGCTTGTTCCACTAAGTTTAACTTTTCTGGTTCTCTTGTGAATAAGATTTTTTAGATTTTAGGTATTATGTTAATCCCTTTTCTCTTGTACACTCTATGCAGAATTCTAGTTTCCCTCATTAGAGAATATAATGTTAGATCTTGTTCAAAAGGTAAAAATAAAAAAGGTAAAAATAAAAAGAATCATAATGTGGGATACAATCATATTGTAACTGTAAGCTATTGAATTTTCTGTTCTAAAAAATTTTCAGCTAGTACTTTTTTTTTTTTGGTTTCTCCAGTTATTATTGATTTCGGTAGACTAATAGTTTGTGTCTACAACAGATTGGTGATTTTGGTATTCTGGTGAGATCAGGTTTCAGCGTATCCAAAGCCCTCTTCTTCAACTTTCTCTCTGCACTTGTGGCTCTAGCAGGAACTGCGATGGTGAGTGTTATTTCTTTAGTGCAGAGGCTATCATTTTGATTAGTGTTTCCAAAACGATGAAAATTGATATAAATGTTATGCTTTCTCTGTAGGCTTTGCTCTTAGGACAAGATCCAGGACAGTCATCTTTGATCGAGGTAAAAGAGATCGTTAAACAATGCATATACTAATCTCATTTTAGCTGTCACAATTTCGGGTCGATCTGATTTCTTGTTTATTTCTTGCAGGGATTTACAGCTGGTGGATTTATATACATCGCTGTTGCTGGAGTGCTTGCAGAAATGAATAGCAATGGCAACTCAACATTGAAAAGCACAGCAGTCCAGTTAACCTCGTTGATATTGGGCATGACTGTTGCCCTTTGTATTTCACTTATAGAATGACAGAACAGTCTGAAAGCTGTATTATATCTCAAAACAACCACACAGGTATATGAATTAATTTTGATAGGGTTCACTCAGTCGATTTATTAGTAACTAAATTTTGTAACAGGATAGTTATCATTTTCTTTTATTATGAGAAAAAAAAATACTTGGTTTTTCTTTTTCTTAATTCATGTTAGTTGTTAAGGAGCTTAGGTTCTCTCGAATGAACAGTGGATTGAATTTAAAATGTGAACGAATCTCAAGGTCTGAGTCAACTTTTCCCTTAAAAATGATGATTGCTGTGGCTTTGTTTCGCTATAAATTATGGTGTGGATGCTTTTTTTCTTCTTAAAGTTATTATGATGTTTGTAGAAATTTGCTGCCGTTTTTTATGATAAGAACAACGTTTACATCCTTATTATCATGCAAATGGTTAAAAATGGCCGAAGTGGGATGGTTGGGTCAAAAGAATCAGGAGTCATGCCAGGAAATTGTAACAGGTATTGGCACCATTTTCAACGTTCTGCCTTTAAACATTCAAAACTCATAATAACAACTCAATGATTGATCCTCGCCAATGACACCTGATGTATCTCCCGGAGTCGGAGAATATGAAAACTATAATAAACCAGACAACAGTATAGGTCCATGTATCTTTGGATCTAGAATTAGACCTCATTTTTTTTTAGGTCTTTCACAAGTTAATTTAGATAGATTAACATTACGTTCAAAAGTTCATATACAAATTGAAACAAATTAATTTTATATTATTTTATAAATTTAAGTTTAAAATTAAGTTAATTTCATGAGTATTTTTGTATTTTGTCTTAATGTCAGAAAAGTTAGAAGTTAGAATTAAAAAATAATAATAATAATAATCAATTTTCTAATAATATCATCGAAGATACTCATATTTTGTCAAATCATTTACTGAAGTTGTAAAATAAAATAGAATTGATTGGTATACCCAGAACTTATAGTGGAGCCTGTCCTGTGTGAGTGTTAGAAGGTTAAACTTTTGTGTCTAACATGGATGTTATTTTCCTCCTCGTACAAAATCTTTGCAGATAACTAATATACATGAATGAGCTAGCTACAACTAGTTTGGAGAATATTATACAGAACAAAGTACAAGTGTTCCAAAATGCAAGTACAATTATAGAAATCCAAGTCCTGGTTGGCCCGGGATACTTCCTTTTTTTTCTTAATTTATTGTATATCCTTTCAAGACTCGAACTTGTCAAACTCTTGAAGCATTTCGAAGATGGTGATGTTCTGGGTTGGCACTGGTGGGAGAGGAGGCATTCTCATCAGTGGCTTTATTACATTATGATCCTCATTCGTAAGAGGGTGATGCCTTTTCCGCACTGCTCGAACTGAAGAAGCCTCCGCACCCGCCACAGCAATCCCTTCTTTGTTCACTTCCGTTGCTGCTTCTCCTCTCTTTCGCAAGCTCTCGGCTAACCTCTCCTCTTTCATTCTCGAATCCTTTCAACAACAACATGTATTGTAGATCAGAAATTGAATCATGTGCAGAAGCATGTCACTGACCACTTATTGCGTATGTGTGAGCAATTTTCTACTTTCGTACATCACTCTTGAAGCTTTATTTTATCATTTTTTGCGATAAAATCATCTATAAGCATCCTTTTCGCCCTAAGTTCAAGAGAAAGCAATCATTCTTGGTACACAGGAAGTGCCTAGCTAGTCTTTCACTCGAAACATCGACGTCTAAATTTCAAATTTTCTAGGAATGAACTTTGATAACATTTGTTAAGGAAATATGCATACATATATAGATTTTTTAGTGGAAAAAATTTAAGATTTGAAACCTTAGACAATTCTTGGAGCTGAAACTAGTGAATCAGAAAGTAATTATTCTTGTTTGTGAACAGAAAAACAATATTTTTGACAGTGAAATGACTATGCAACAAATGTACTTGCAATAATATTAATTATATATGCAATTGCAACATATATAGGGAAACTTACATTCATAACAGAAGAGGCAGCTGGCATTGGACATTTTACAGGGCGATCTTCATCTTGTGGCTCCACTGGGTGTTCAACTGGCCAAAATTCGAACTCGAATTCACATTCGACATGATGACCATTATGATGGTGCACATCCATACCACCCCTTTGCCTTGTCTCTCTCGTCTCATCGACTAGGAGAACTTGTTTTTGTTTACTATCCTGACCATACACACACACAAAAGAGAAAAGCTGATGAAAATTACTATAATAAGCACTGCATGTGAAGATATAATTAATAATAAACAGTAAAATAATGATTATGTTAGGGTTGTGTTGGGATGGAGAATATGTACTTACAAAATCATCCCCACATGAAAAACCCATAGAGATAGGGGCTAGGAATGCTCATAAGCGGATGCCAGAAGAACAGAAAATCTTACTTTGTTTAGTGACTGTGAGTGTGAGAGAGACAGAGGGGAAGAAAAGATGAGAAAAGGAGAGAAAGAGAGCATGAAAAGGAGTAGTACCAAGGAGAAAGAGGAGGCGTTGTGGGATCGCCTGTACAGTGAAAGACGAATAAAGATTCCCACCATTCTTCTCTTTTCTTGATTTTGTTACTACTTTAATTTTTTAACCTTTTCCTTTCTTTATGAATTTTGTGTCTGTTTCTGTCCCTCTCTCTCTCTTCTCTCTGCCGAATCATATGAGAGAGCTTTTCTTCACTTTCTTGCTTTTCAAAACACTAGTGGCTGCAGCTTGGTTGAATGAATCCAACAATCTCCCACTTTTGTTGCTTTTTCTTGGTTTTGCAAAACATGGAAAATGCATCAGAGACATGCATGAGCCTTCATTACCCTGTCTATCTACCTCAGTAGAAACTAGAAACACACTCCATACTTGCCTGCTCCTAGATACTTTGTATGTTTCTATTTTCGTAAATTAGCCGTTATCTTCATCACCACTTCACCTTTCTCTGTTCAAAGCTTTAGTAACTTTATTACTCGAATTCTTTTATATTAATTAATCATCATTCATTCCTTATAATTTAATATTAACTTACTAGCTTCTTGACTATTGGATTCACAGCCTAACCCTTAAATAACTGGTTAATAGCTTTTTTTTTTTTAAATAATAATAAATGATACAGAAAAAAGAATCTATTTGTTTCCGGAATTGCTTTACTCTTAAGAATTTTTTTTTTTAAATATACTTATTCTAGATTGATTTTGTTTTTTTAGAAAAAAAATTATTCACCGAAAATTTTTATCCCACATTTAGATCTCAAATAATGTGAATTTTATTAATTAATGATTGGGGGTAAATACATAGACACTCCTATGATATAGCCTAAGTAACAAATCCACCTCTGTTATTCATAAAGTAATATAAAAACCCCCATTTTGATATTTTAAGTAATGTACAAACCCCATTTTTTCAATTCAAGACCTTATGTTTATCAATTATGGGGGTATCTATGTTACTTTATGAATAATAAAGGTGAGTTTTTACTTAAGCTATACCATGGGGGTATCTATGTATTTACCCCTTAATAATTGTCAAGTGAATAGTATGATGATATTATAATTCTAAACTAATGTCATATTATTGTCAAGTGAATAGTATAATGATATTATAATTCTAAACTAATGTCATATTATTTGAGATAGAAATTTGGAATGAGTGATTTAGTATCATGTATCCCAAGTGATGTAACATTGATTTAAATCTATCACATCATTCATACTATTCACTTGGCAATTATTAATAAAATCTGCATAAGTTGGGTATAAATTTTAATAAGTAAATATCAATGACCATCACTACCTTTTGCTTAAATTTCACTGCCATACTTTTTCTCTTTTTCTCTTACATCATCATTAAGTTCTCGAAAAATATCTTCTCAAAACCTTTGTTAAATATTCTTTTAGTCAATAGATATTTCAACAATTTTACTATTTTATCTCTACTAATAAATATGAGAGAAGACCAATTTTTAAATAATAAAATTGAGTTAAATGATCAAATTACCCTTAGAATAATTACCACCATTTCAAATAAGAGATGCAACATTACACTTAAATGTCAACGCTGGGCGACCATGATTTTTTTTTTTATATTTTTTTGTGACATTATCAATTTATTTGTATATGGTAGTTTTTTATAATAGATTTTTTGTTCTGTTTGTTCAATTATTTTATTCTAAGTTTGTTTTAACAACTATTATTTACAAAATTATTTATTTTATCTTTATGGTGAGTGTTGGTGGTGTAACCAAATTTTGATTAAATTTTGGTTTGATTGGTTGGTTTAGATTGAAGGAGATTATGTATTTTTTAGAAATGGAGAATGAATATTTTTCTTACTTATTATATAATATTTTATTAACTATATTTTTTCAATTTTTATGTTTACATATTAATTCATATTTTATCTTCATTAAATTGTTAATATTTCATAATATAATTATATAGAAATATAATAAGACAAATATGAGCAGTATAATCTTTAATTTCATTTCTTTAACTCTACACAAAGACTAATTTACCCTTACATCATTTGATAACTTAACATTTTTTAACTGAAGGACTTGAAAAAATTTTTGTCGAGAAAAAGGATAAAAGTCTCAAATGAATAAATGTAATCAAAAGGTAAAGTTGATAATTGATAATTACTCAATTTTAAATAGAAATATAAGTTGAATATAATACTATTTATTTAAAATTCTCGTCATTCAAATCACAACCCACATGGGGCTAACCCTTTTAAATTGAATTTGATCCTATTAGACCGAGTTTTACAAAAACAAATATCAGACTACAAGAAAAATTGGCTTTTGTAACATGCATTTTATGTCGTTTAGGCGCCTGTTTATGAGTGTTGATGTTGTCAGGGGCGGACCCAGGTGGGTTCAAATGGGGTCAAGTGACCCCACTTGATTTTTACCATTAATATATACATATAATTATGTAATCTCACTTAATTAATTAAAATTAAAAAGGGAGGAGGGAGCTTGAAACTAAAAATATAGAAGCCTCCATTTTCTACTAGAAGAAATTCAATTAAGAAAGGAAGGCAATCCTTCATGACTTTAACTCAATAATTAATTAATGAAACTTCAAGCTATTGAGGCAATCCTTAAAAAGGAAGGCTGTCCATGTCACATAAGAGAATTCTTATAAAAGAAATTCAAATYAAGAAAGCACCTCAAGCTCCTGAGAAGAAAGTTACTAAGGAAGCAAGTAAACCGAAAGAGAAATATTTTCATTGTGGCAAGAAATGACACTAGATAAGAAACTGTCTAGATTGTCTAGCAAAGAAGCAAAGTGAGGATGGTTTAAATGGATATTGAAGCTGTTTAATGGTAGATTCTAGAGCCAATTTTCATATTAGCAATTCATTGTAAGGCTTTTCAGACAATTCAAACATTGATAATAATTGCAATCAATTTAGCATTCAATGACTTAAAGACTTTAGAATTGGTTTCTTTACCAACTCCACTTCATCAACCTTAACTTATACAATAATATTTCAGCAATGAATGTTATGAAGAATCATTTGCGAAATAGAATGAGTGATCAATAATTGAATGATAGCTTATTTGTATATATAAAAAATGATATATTTGATAATATTGATAATAAAGTCATTATACAATATTTTCAAAAGATGAAATTTCATCGAGGATAATTATAAATGTATTAGTTAACTAGAATTTTTATCAATATAAATATTTTTATTTATGTTAATTGTTACTTTAACCTTTGATCCCCTTAAATTTCATTCCTGGGTCCGCCCCTGGATGTTGTTGAACGTCTGAAACTTTCTACAGTGTGTGTTCACATGTCGCGTTAGATCTTTCCACAACACACAATGTGCGTTGCAGAAAGTTGGCAAAAAATACATCCTTTAAGCAATGTGATATGCACGTTGCAATATATTTTCAGCAACATATAAATGGGTGTTGCAATAGGCCTAGTACAATGCTTGACATTTTGCAACAAAAATTTCTCGTCGTGAAATCCTTTTTAAATACAATTTTATGCCTAAACCGTAAACCCTAAAAGTACTAGGTCAATTTTATTATTTTCTTGAACTAGTAATTTTTACACTCGTTTAGAAGATTACCATTTTGTTTCTTGGTTTTGCTAATGATCCAATTAACAATTATTAATGTTAAAGGACTATACAATCCTACTTCGCTTAAGCATTTAAATATAATTATACTAGAATTTACGCCTAAATTTCGAACATTATCAGAATATTAAGCTTTATTTCTCTAATATAGTAGCAGAATATATATAAACAGTAAGTGTTATATTGTAACTAATGAAAATTGATATATCCTAATATAGATGAACAATAATATACTACAATTTTGACCAAGGCAAGATGATATCAATACAAAATTCAAATAAACAAATAACAATAAAATAATATTTCAAATATTTCCTTAAAAAAGAATTAAAGTCTAGTGCAATATATCAAAAAAGGACAATAAATAAATATAAATAAAAGTCTCCAAATCCAAAATATAAAAAGTACTAAAATCTATAATTAATTTCAAACGTGAGTAATAAAGCTAACTTCTACAAGATATCAACCGACAACTCAATTAAATTTTGAGTCTAATATACAAAATATTAGAGACGAGGGATGAGCCGTCAACTCGATAAATAAAATCATACATGACTATTTAATAGCTTAAAATATTTATTAATCAAATAGTTAATTAAAGCTTTCTTAACATTACAAATAAAAACATACTTAACATAATTGAATTTCATAAAATATTTTTAATACTCATGTCACATAGTATCACTCGTAATCCAGGTGACCCGCCCAAATAATGAAAACAAATGTCACTTGTACTCTTGGTGACCAAGCCAGATAATCAAATAATCATAAACACACTAATACCACAACTGGGTTCAGATATTAGAGTTCAGAATATTATTCTAACACTACGGACAAAACACATGTTCAAAGTTATATAACAAATATACATTTTAATGTAATTTCCAACATAGATATAAAAATACTTAAATAATAGTATCTCCAAAAATACTTAAGAAAATGTTTTGGAAATATTCTGATATCATAAAAATAATTTGATAAAATTATATTGGTTAAAAACAGTTTTAGCATATAAACGGTTGTGTAAAATAGTTAAGATTTTATAAAACTTTAATCTTTTAATTTTCATTTCTAAAACAACAAGTAATTCAACTCAGCTCAAAATCATTCATAACATAACATTAAACTTTACAAAACATATTACATATGAATAAGTAAACGTATAATGTTACCAGTGACGGAGCTTGGAAGAAATTTTTGGGGGGGCCAAAAGGAAAACTCAAATTTTTGAGGGGGGGCCAAGGGGTAAAATTTTTTTTTTTTAATTTTTTTATGCATAAAAACAGTGATTTTTTTTTTCCTTGGGGGGGCCATGGCCCCTGTTGGCCATAAAGAAGCTCCGTCACTGAATGTTACTTATGTCAACCGATACCTTAAAAGAAAATTATAACTTTGCTCCGACTCGTCCCAAAAATCACAAAGGAATCCTATAAAATCATAACTGAAAGGGATTACAAAAGACCATTTAAACAAAATCCATATCGATCTGGATGAAACCAAATTTAATTTCTTATCGAAGCTCTCCAAAATCTGCCTTTTAGACTAAACAGTACCTACTTTATGAATTTTAATAATTCAAGTCTTAATCTGAAAAATCTATAATTTTGTAGAGGTAAAATAGACATATGGATGTTTCCCTAGAAAAATATTTAGATCAATCCAATGTCATAATCTGTTTTTAAAGCATTTTTGGTTTTTTGTTTCTAAATTCTGTCCAAAAATTTTAGTGTTGATGTGCATAAATTTAAACATCCATAATAGTATTTTTATAGCTCGAAAAATCATAAAAATTTACAGAATTACTACTGACATGCAATATAAGTAGTATACCAAATTCTATAATTTTCTGAGATGCTTAGTAGGTGTAAAATAATTTCTAATTTCGGATCTATGATAGAAACTTTAGTTTTTTAGGATCTGAAGAGAAAATTTTAAAAATTAATAGAAAATTCAATATTTAAGATCTTTCAATGAAACTAAATTATACATCTTTGTCTACATATCTAATTTAACATATAAAAAATTCATGATCAAATTCATTGCCTTGAATTTCAAATAAAATTTAGAACACATTACTGTCACATCAACCTCTGCAAAACACTAGGTATAAACTAACTATTACAATTCTATACTTAACAAAACATATAGTAAAGCTATTAAAATAAAAGAAAACATGGAAAATACCTTAGACACAACTGATAACTTTTTCTTCTCTCAAACTTAGACTAATTTTGTTTTGGGGTGAAATGAATAAAAGTTCTTGCATTGAAAAATCTTAGAGGTTTTATAAAGATCCACAATTGTAACTCTTAACCACATTAATGCAACTCTCTAATCCATAAATAACGTAACTTCCTTCTCTTTATGACCACCAATTTCATAAATAATGTAACTTCTTTTTATGAAATAACTATTCTCTTTATGATGACCAATAACCCATCAATAATCAAAGAAAACATGAAAAATACCTTAGACGTAGTTGATAAGTTGTTCTTTTCTCAACTTAGACTAATTTGTTTTGTCATGAAATGACTAAAAGTTCTTGTTTTGGAAAAACTTAGAGCTTTTATAAAGATCCACGATTGTAATTCCTAACCATTATTAATGCAACTCTCTAATCCATAAATAATGTCACTTCCTTTTATAAATTAACTCTACTCTTTATATCACTATTTTCATAAATAATGTGACCTCATCTTATGAAATAACTCCTCTTTATGATGACCACTAACCCGTTGATAATGTAACTCTTCCTCTAAAGTAATCATTCTCCTTATGATGACCTCTAATCCTTAAATAATGTCATCCTTTCATTATTTAAGGATTAATGACATATCAAAAGTAATGACAAATAAGAGCATCTATTGAGATATTTAAAAAATACATGTTCTTAATAAGTGTAACTCTCAAAAGACTAAGAAATTAAGAAAATTGTAACTCTTATCTTAATAAATAATTGGTGTGTTACATAAGGTATATGTGACAGTTAGGATGTAGCCATATTTTGTGATTTATGTATAAAGGAGTGAGTTAAAGTAGGACATTGTCTTGGGACTCACTTTAACAAAGGTGGATGGGGGAACATGATTGCTAATTTTCACAAGGAAACAAGAAGGATACACTAAAGTCTAATTGAAAAGTAAATAAGACATATCAAAAGTACCTAGAAGTTATGAAAATGATTGATTGGAAAACAAATTGTCGTAAGTTAGAAATACAAATTGAATATCTCTGATGCTCTTAAAGATTGGTGGCTTTGTTAAATATAGGTTAGTATATAATTAATTTGGTGTCGCTTGTTTCTTAATTCAAGTTGACTTTAATAAGAAGTAAGAAAGGTAGAAGGAATAGAAAATTAGAGTTGTATAATAAAAAGAAGTTCTACTTTTATTAAGAATTGAAGTTCTCTACTAACGTATAGAATTAAAAAAAAAATAGTTATTTGTATATTTTAGGGAAACAAAAACCAATTGTGCTTATTAAACCAGCTCTAAATACTACTTGGTTGTGTATTACTTGCAGATGAGACTATATCAACATTTATTACGTTAATGCAAAAATAGGTGAGAGTAATGGTTGGAAAATCTCCAACTGCTATACTTGTTGAAAAACCTTGATCGATATCAACAAAGTTAACTTTGATTGACCTAATCTAATCTAGGAAATACTATGCATAGCCTAAAACAACCCAAACAATTAACTTAATCAAAATTGGTAATTGAAGAATGATAAATCTCACAAACAAAGTGACACAATATTTAACGTAGTTCGACATCAATTGCCTATATCCACAAATAAAGAAATAAATCCACTATATCATAAATATAGAAGAGTACAAGAGATTACATGTCAAACCTAATATTCAACCTAATACCCAATATAATAGAGCCTTAAAACTATTTTCTGTTTCACTTACTGAATCCCAAAGCCCTGAAACTATTCCTTATTTCATTTGCTAAACCTGATATTCAACCTAATACCTAATTAATATAGCCCTCAACTATTCTCCGTTTCACTTACTTAATCTTATAGCCCTGAAACTATTCCTCGTTTTACTTAGTCAATCCTGGTGTTGTCTACATCTCTTTCATGTCTCTTCCCTTATGTTTAGTCCATCTGATTTGATTCTTAACATCTATATTTATAGGTCTATGCAGGGATAATCTAATCCTAATAGAAGTAGAACTTCTATTTATTATACAACTCTATTTTCTTATTTCTTTTCCTTTTTCTAATTATTATGGAAGTCAACTTGAGTTAGAAAACGAACCAAAATCCCAAAAATACTAATTGACCAAGATAAAGCTATGAAAGTAGTCATTACAATTATATTTCCAAATACAAGACACTGCCTTTTTCTATTGCATAATTTTAACTTGGAAAACTTGGGTTTGTGATCTAATAGTTAGAAAGTATAAACTCTTTTTGCGATAAATTTATGCATAACAAAACTTAATTGAAAGAATTTAAACAATATAATGTAAGAAAATTATGTGAAAATATACTAATATCAAGATTGGTAATAATTCAATAATACAAAGAGATACAATATTTAATGTGATTCAACATCAATTGCCTACATCCACGGCTGAAGAGATAAAACTACTAGATTATATATATATATATATATAAGAGTACAAAAGAAAATACACCAAACTGATGCTCTACCTGATACCTAATATAACATAACAACCTGCTCTACTGGTATAGATCCTACATCTCTTTTATGTCTCTTCCCAAAACCCTATAAGGGTATTTACCCCTTATGTCTAGCCTATCTCTCTCATCATAACTAGAATTTATTCTCAATCTTAATATTTATAAGTCTATATGGAGATCTATTACATGGAGATCTTCTATCCTGATAGGAGCCTAATAGGAGTAGGACTCTTATTGATTTAATAACTCTACTTTCTTATTCCTTCTATTATTATAGAAGTCAACTAGAACTAAGAAAATAAAATCTTAAATAGAAATAATTCATAAAACCTAATCCTAAAAGAAAATCAGAACAGAGCTGCGGATCTCTAACTCAATTTTTTCGGGCAAAGATTTAGGTCACACTCTATCATATAATGTGATGATTTTAATACATGGCATAAGAATCCAATTTTGAAGTCTCTTTCTCCTTTTGATAAACAAAATATCAACGATTTATACACACGAAATCTTCAAGAAACTTCAAGTTGATGTTATAGGAGCATCTGTATGTTTTTCTCAAAATGAGTGTTAGAGTGTGACATGAATCCTACTTCTTGAAGAAATCATTTTAGGATTAGGTTTTATGATTTGCTCTTGTTTAGGATTCTATTTTCCTAATTGTGGTTGACTTCTATTATACTAGTTAACTCCTATAAAAAATCAGATTGATAGAAGAAATATGAAATAGAATTATTGTATCAATATGAGTCCTACCTTTATTAGACTCTGAAGATCTCCATATAGACTTATAAATATAGGGCTTGAGAATCAGTTCTAGTTATGAGAGAGAGAAGCTAGACATAATGAATACATACCTTTATGGGGTTTTGGGAAGAGACTTAAAAGAGATTTGGTTCAACTCCTATAGAGCAGTTTACTCTGTTATATTAGGCATCGGGTAGAATACTTTCAAGCTGAGTGATAGTAGGCCTTTGTGCGCTAATATATTTGGTATCGGGTTAAGCACCTGTTTGGTGTTTTATCTCTTGTACTCTTACATACTTATGATCTAGTAGATTTATCTCTTCATTTGTGGATGTAGACAATTCTAGCCGAACCATGTTAAATATTTTGTCTCTTTGTGTTGTTAGAATTTTACCAATCTTGAAGTTACTTGTTTCTGTATAATTCTCTTACAAGTGGTATCAGAGCTAGTCTATTTTCTTCACAAGTGATATCAGAGCCAGGTTGCGGACTGGGAGAAGACTATTTTATCAGAGCTTCAGGTTGCGAACTGGGAAGATTATTTTTTTTTTCAAGATTAAGCATACACAAAAGAGATTGGCTACAACGATTAAAAGTTTTAGGTGGAGTGATTCTCACATAGAGAATTCTTCTTCTTCTCTGCCCATAGTTTTTTCTTATTATTAGGTTTTTTACGTAAATCAGTACACGTTGCTTGTGGTATTTCATCCAGTTTTTGTTTGTTATTGCGTTAAAATCCTTACAAATTGGTATTGAAGTTTTGTCCCGTCGTGACACTATTCATCGTTGTGGTTACTGTTCACTGTAGGCATTATTCATCACGATTACTGTTCACATAGTTACTATTTACCATCGGTACTGTTTACAGTTATTGTTTATCGTCTCTGACTCTTCACCATCGGTACTGTTTATAGTCACTGTTCATCACCAATAACCGCTCACAGTTACTGTTCAACACTGATTGATCATTGCAATGACATCAATGAAATACAAAATTTTGATTCTGGATCTCAGCACTAGATTTTCTATTATGGCAAGTCAAAATGCACGTTGTTCTTGCGCAGATGCATTTGGATGCAATCATTATTATTCAATAAATACAAATTGCCTTTGTGGAAGAGATGAAGAGTTTGTGGTAGAATTCATGTCAAGCTGGAGATTTGTTAGAGTGTGACCTAAATCCTACTTCTTGAAGAAATCATTTTAGGGTTAGGTTTTATGATTGGCTCTTGTTTAATATTCTATTTTCCTAATTATAGTTGACTTCTATTATAGTAGTTGACTCCTATAAGAAATAGGATTGATAGAAGGAATAAGAAATATAATTATTGTATCAATATGAGTCCTACCTTTATTAGACTCCGAAGATCTCCATATAGACTTATAAATATAGGGTTTGAGAATCAGTTCTAGTTATGAGAGAGAGAGGCTAGACATAATGGGTACATACTCTTATGGGGTTTTGGGAAGAGACTTTAAAAAGATTTGGTTCAACTCCGATAGAGCAGTTTGCTCTGTTATATTGGGTATCGGATAGAATACCTTCAGGTTGAATAATAGTAGGTCTTTGTGCACTAATATGTTTGGTATCGGGTAGAGCACCTATTTGGTGTGTTATCTCTTGTACTTTTATATACTTATAATCTAGTGGATTTATATCTTCATCCGTGGATGTAGGCAATTGAAGTCGAATCACGTTAAATATTTTATTTCTTTGTATTTTTAGAATTTTACTAATCTTAAAGTTACTTGTTTCCATATAATTCTCTTATAAATGGCATCAGAGTTTGTTAATTTTCCTCACAATGAGAATACGATGGAATGATTAAGACTTTTAAACTACAAGATTTTGAGAAAAAAGGAACTTTCACGCTAGTTCTGGAACAAGAAAGTAAAATGTTACTTGCTTATGTCATATGTTTGAATATTGTGGATTTCTTTGTCGGTATGCAGTCTGTATTTTTCGATGTCTTCAAATTTTGATGATTCCACCTCATTTCATAATAGAGTGATGGTATAAGAATGCGAGGAGTTCATATTTCATAAAACAGCTCGAAAAGAAATCTTTTCGAAGAAGCAATGGTTTACTGAATTGTTTTGATGAGCCAAAGCCATACCATCCAATAATTCTAAAGCCGAAATAAAATTTTATCAAACCCAAACTTCACAATCCTTCAAGAAGTTAGAAAATATTTCAATCTTACTTTTACTTTCCTTTTTTTTTTTTCCTTGACAACCAAACATCAATCAAATCCAAGCTCCTTTTTTTTTTTTTTAACAAAATATACAAAATAAAAAATAGCAAAAATAGAACTTTAAACATGGAAAACATAAAAATTAAGAAAATAAAATCTAAATTAAAAAAATCATTTTGATGAGCCAAAGCCACATCGTGCAATAATTCCAAAGTTGAAATAATATTTTATAAAAATCCAAACTTGATACCAGAAATAAAACCATAATCAAACCCGAAACTTAATAATGGGTGACAGTAAGGTGGTATTGGGCAACAATGGGTGCATTAGGTTGGTCCAAAAGGGGATAAATACATAGACACCCTCAAGGTTTGATCTAAGTAACAAACTTACCCCTGTTATTCATAAAGTAACATAAAGACTCCCATTTTAATATTTTAAGTAACATTAAGACCCATATTTTTATATGTCAAGACCCCCATGTTTTCCAATTCTGGGGGTGTCTATGTTACTTTATCAATAATAGGGGTGAGATTGTTACTTTGACCAAACCTCGGAGGTGTCTAGTATTTACCCCGGTCCAAAAGAAAAGCTTTGTTTTGTTAGTCTTTGGCAACAACAATTTTTAAGTTATGTAAATTGAAGAGGATTGGTTAGTGGTGATTGTGACTTGCCACTTCTAGTCATTTGTGGTGGAGTGTGTTAGCAGAATTGATGGCCACTTCGAGTTTTTTTTTGTTTAATGTGGTGGTTTTTTATAGTGCAAATTTATGGGCTTTGATTAATTAAAGAGGATTTGAATGATGGTATTTTTGAGCCACCACTTACCAATGTCTAGATAGATGAGTTGTAGACCAACGGTAGTGGCAGAGGCAAAGAGTTTTTCTCAAGGTAGAGATGAGGCATGGTTTATGGTGAAAGTTCTAGAGACATGTAGATCATCGACCAACAATGAAAGACAATATGTAGTCAGTCGATGATCTTAAAACTTCTTTTTTTTTTTTTCCTCACGTAATTTGATATTTAGATATTGAAGGATATTAGGATATATTTGAAGTTTTTGTTTATATAATTTTGTGTTAAAAAAATGATTTTACGTTTTTTTTCCAATTAGCATGTATCTACAATCTATTTCTACAATCAACCTTAAATTTTGGTCAACATCAAACCCACAAGTTAGGAGAAGTAAAAAAGGCCCTTTAAGTAGAAATTTATTTTATTTTGAGAGAAACTTTTAATATATAGTATAGTATCTATTTGAAACCTATGTGGAGAGACTTGTTGAAACATATAGTTGTATTTGTAGTTTCAACAAAACTTAAGGATGCAACTAAATTTTTGTGATATGAAATTGATGGAATAGAAGTTAATGGTGGAAGAAAAGGTGATAAATTTGGAAGGTAATATAGAATGCGTTGTGTTTAGGGGGTTTGTTAAGGAGGAGTTCCACATGTCTAATTATTGACAATTGGTTTTTTTGGACAAAAACAGCTAACAAGAAAAAGAAGCGGAGAGCCGAGTTAATATAGGAAATGGGGGCATTCCTCACAACATGCTGGGGCAAACAGAAGGGGGAGATCAGATGAGCCTGTGGAAAAGAGCCGCAGGTCTTCTCAAAGACCAAAACAGCATCTGGGTGGCAAGCTTATCCAGGAGGAGCTCTTGGCGTAATCCAGATCTGGAGGCGGCGATCATCAAGGCAACCAGCCATGATGAATGGCGCGTTGATTATACGAATGCCCACAGAGTCTTCCAATGGATACGCACATCTCCTCTGAGCTTAAAGCCTCTTGTATGGGCTCTCTCCAAGCGCATGCAGAAAACACGTAGCTGGGTTGTGGCTCTTAAGGGTTTAATACTCATGCATGGTGTTTTTTGTTGTAAGATGCCAGCCGTTCAAAGGATTGGACGTTTGCCATTTGATCTTTCCAATTTCAATGATGGACATTCGAGACCGAATGCTGCTTGGGGTTTCAATTCATTTATTCGTTCTTACTATGCGTTCTTGGATCAAAGATCTTCCTTCTTGTACGAACAAACCAAACAAACTGAGGAAGCGATGGTGCAAGAGCTTGATAAGCTACAAAATTTGCAGAGTTTGCTTGATTTGTTGCTGCAAATCAAGCCACAATCTGATAATATGCGGGTGACACTAATTCTCGAAGCCCTGGACTGCGTGGCCATTGAAATATACGATGTTTATAGCAGAATTTGCAATGGGGTTGCAAGGGTTCTTTTAAGGATATATTCAGCTGGGAAACTTGAAATTTCAATGGCACTTAAGCTTGTTGAAAAAGCAACCGAACAAGGTGAAGAAATCTCTCTGTATTTTGAATTTTGCAAAGAATTTGGCATTTTAAACATTCTGGAGCTTCCGAAAGTCAAACAAATTCCAGAAGAAGATATCCGAGTTCTTCAGCGTCTTCTCAATGGAGCTCCAAAAAAGAGGCTTAGCAAAGATTCAGAGAAGAAAAGGGAATGCGATTCAGACGATGCAGATTTCAATGTACAAAAAGCAATAGTGGTGAAGGAAGATAGTTTTAAAGCATTCTTTGATCCGCAGAACGCCATTATGACGAGGGAAGATAGTTTCAAAGCAAAATTTGATGCGCGGAAAGCCATGGTGGTGAAGGAAGATAGTTGCATTCCTGATCAAAAACAGAAGCTAAACAACACAGTTTTGAGGACAATAATAACTGACAAATGGGAAGTTTTTGACGAAGAATTGAAGATGAATGAAAGCAATGATCAATTTAGCAACGAAAGAACAATAAATCCTTCTGGAGACTCGCCAAATCCTCTACCTCTTGTGCCTGTCACTGCACCAGCTGCTTATAATCGTGATCTTCCAGATTTGATTAGATTCTAGTAGTTCTTTAATTATGAAGGTCCATGGGTTATCAATTTGCTTCCCCTTCAAGCAGCACCATCACGACACTGTAATTAAAGACTAATCAATTTCCAAGAAATTAAGTAACAAACTTTAGAAGATGTTTTTTGTCTTATTTTTCATTATGCTCTTTGTCTCTTGGATTGAGAATCACAATTATCACCCACTAAATATTGTGTCAAATATTTTGAATAATAAATTAATTTATTTGACACAATATATAAATGATGGTTGAGTGACACTACAATTATAAATTCATTATACAAGCTAACTCAAACGAGCTTACATTGAGTTATTATATGATTGTCTTAATTAGTATCATTTAATTGTAGGATTCTTCTTCCAATCACATCATACCACATTCTTTTGTATTAATGAATCTATGTAAAAGAAATTGTTATTTCTAGTATATAATGATTTTTTTAGGAAGAACGAAAAAAAAAATTCAAATGTGGATATAGTGTGTATCCACCCTGTTAGAAAACATCACAACAACATATGCAAGACGCACCAACCTTATGATTAGGTGAATGTGTATATCTATTTAATCATAAGATTGTCATATATACTACTAATGCTTGGCAATTCCAAAGTTCATGTGCAATGTGATGAAGGCCATATCTATGGTGATTGAGATAACTTAAGATTGACAGCAAATATCTATGGGAGATTTAAGTGATTAATTCTATTTGGGGAAGTCAAATAAATGATTTTGAATAATTGAATTTCATGCAGTAATTATGTAAAATAATTAAACTTTAAAAATTAAAAAATAATAAAAAATTTAAAAATTTTGATTTGTTCAACGAAACCATTGGTCTATGGGCCATTGATTTTGGCCTGTTAGCTCGTGAAGGCCAACAAGTTAGCCAAAGGCAATAGAACGTTGGCTCGTCACGAGTTAACGGGTTAACGAATCAATATTAACAAGGTCACGAGCCAACAATTTGGTTAAACAAATAAAAAATTTTAAATTTTTGGTTACTTTTTAATGCAACCCCTTTAATTTGGTTATTTTTGTAAATCCCTATCTTGTGATCAGACTAAGGTGAGAATATATATGGCTTAATACAGAAATTCTACATTTTTCCTCTTGCATATAATTTTGTCTTTTGGTGTAGTCTTGGACTCTTTAACATGGATTGATTCGGAGATAGAGAAGTTTTGAAAGTCTAACCTGCTAAAAACTTCCAAATGAAGGAGTTTCAGCCAAAGAAGAGTTATGTAGTAAAAGGTTGTCACCGTGTCGGTAAGTAAGTATTTTGATTATTATGGTTGTCGTTTAATTGGATTATGTAGAAGTTTATCGTGATATGGATTGTTTGTTTAGATAATCTTGAGCTCTATTCATTGTTTGATATATGATGATTGAAATGAGAATTATTAGATGAGGAATATAGGATGATCATATTAAGTTGCTTCGATTGAGTTGCTAGGATAGTCTACTATTCCACGAATTTTTATAATTGTTTGCATTAAGACTTCAAACTCATGATTTTTATCACAGAAACTGGACATTTAGAAGTTTCATATCAGTTCCATTTCAAGGAAAATGATTGAGAATTCTATTTTTGGTGGATTTTAAATATATTTAAATTAGTAATGCTATGGGTATAAAGTTTGTATCCTAATTTTGTATCTCAATTATGATATGACATTATGTAAGTGGTAAGATGAATTTATCAGTATTCATTGTTTTAACTTTTATTTAGAGTAATTATTATGGACTATCCCTATCCTTTTTTTTTTTTTCACTCATATGGTATTTTTACCTTTTTTATCTTCTCTCATCCTTAAATTTTGAAAATATCTCTTCTCAAGTCCTCAAGTTAAAAATTATGTTAGTTAACATCTATTAACTTCTATATTTCAATAAATTTATCATTTTACCCTTACTAACACATATAAAAAAAATGACTTAATTTTTAAAGGACAATATTAAATTAAATGACCAAATTACCTTTAACACATATTAAAATTACTTTTTATAGACAATATTAATACATATTGGTATTTATTTCAAGGGTAATTTGGTTATTTAACTTAATATTGTCCTTTAAAAATTAATTATTTTTTATATGTGTTAGTAAGGGTAAAATAGTAAATTTATTGAAATATAGAGGTTAATAGATATTCTAAAAAAATTTTTAACTGGAGGACTTAAGAAAATACTTTTTCAAAACTTAAGGATGAGAAAAGATAAAAATAACAAAAATCTCATATGAGTAAAAAAAAAAAAAGTAAGGGTGGTCAATGTAATTACTCATTTTATTTATTTATCTTATTACTCATATGATGTCACATGAACATCACTCTTGTTAAATTGAAAATAAACCATTTTTTCAGACAACATGAATTCATAAATTAATTTACCTATTCAAATAATGTTAAAAAATTATGAAATTTTATATTTTAAATAATTCGTATGTATATATTTATTTGCAAAGTTCCGTTCGATTTAGATGAGTACTAAAATCTACATAAATTTTCAAAGTAGAGTAACTTACTGTCAAATACCGTTGAGTAATTATCATTGACCACCCCTACCTTTTCCTTTTTTTTCACTTATGTGAGATTTTTGTCATTTTTATATTCTCTAATCCTTAAGTTTTGAAAAAATCTTTTCTCAAGTCTTCCAGTTGAAAATTCTGTCAGTTAACATCTATTAACTTCCATATTCCAATAAATTTATCATTTTACCCTTATTAATACATATAAAAAGTAACTAATTTTTTTAAGATAATGTTAAGTTAAATAACCAAATTGCCTTTAAAATAAATAGCAATATGTGCTAATATTGTCCATAAAAAATAATTTTAATATGTGTTAAAGGTAATTTAGTCATTTAATTTAATATTGTTCTTTAAAAATTAAATCATGTTTTTATATGTGTTAGTAAGGATAAAATGATAAATTTATTGAAATATGGAGGTTAATAGATGTTAACTGACACAATTTTTAACTAAGGACTTGAGAATAGATTTTTTTAAAACTTAAGGAGGAGAATGATAAAAATGGTGAAAGTTCCATATGAGTGAAAAAAAAGGTAAGGGTGGTCAATGATAATTACTCAATGCTGTCTAACAAATTTGATGTACCCTACATTTATATTTATTTGAAAAAAGAAATTGACTCTCAAACTTCATAAGAAAAATTTTCGAATAGTATAAATAAGTCAGGCGCACTCCTATTTTTATTAAAAAAATGATTAATATTTCTAATTCATAATTAACTTTTTTCATTTTCAGACAAAAGACAATGTACATCTACAAATATATATATATGGTTCGGATGGTTCATAACATTTTAAGTTAAAAAATACTTTCTAAATTTTGTAATTTCAAGTTTGTTCATATTACAAATTATTTTTAATAATATAGAATTGTCTAAAAAGTAAGGATTAATCATGAAATATAACTAAATCTACGAAGTTGAATTGAAAAAAAGTATGTGTAAAATTTTATTTAATTGTCTAACTAAAATCTTCAGTCGTTGACCAATTGACTCGTAATGAGACAACAGGTCATTGCCTTGTTACTCTTATGAATGTGGCTAGTCCTTTGACTCATTACGAAACTAGCCAATAGATCAGTAGTTTTAGTTAGATAATCAAAATTTTTAGAATCTTAATTATTTTTCAATACATCTTCTTCGGTTTAATTATTTTTACAAATCTCCCTAAAAAGTAATGATTGTTGACATGATTATTTGCATACATGTTTTTTATTAAACTAAAAGTTTTATATTTTATGATTTGTAAACAAATTGATATAATTTCTAAAATATAAATTTTTCCATTTTGAAAAAGAAAATATCATACATTTTATGTTTCTACATGTTGAATTCAAAGTTCAAAGATGTTATTTTATATTTCTAAGAGCGTAGAGATGAAATTATATTTAATACAAATCTCAGATATGATATTGCTATCACCATGTAATTATTTCTCAAAACCAGATTGATGTGTGGATATGGTGGTGCGATGATGTCCGTGTGTGGGCGACGATGGTTACGGTTATGGTGGTGAGACCGCTGATGGTGGTTGCGAAGGTGGTGCGACTCCTGGTGGTGGGTATAATTAGAGTTGGTAAAGGGCCAGGCCCTGGCCTCAACTATTTAATTTTTTTTTTT
>JANLJB010031074.1:0-13846 GCA_026212285.1 Bursera cuneata | reverse complement strand
AAATATTAATATACATTATATTAAAAAATTATAGATATGTTATAATACAGGCCGGGCTATCCCAAGCTAAGATAGGTCGGGCCAATCATGGTAGGTCAAGCCTACTTTAGGTCCGAGCTCTGTTCCAACCTACTCTAGACCCAATTTCTGACCCAACCTACACTGTAATTGACATGCCAGACCAAACCAAAAAATAGGCCGAGCTTGACCTACCCGAATCGGCTCCAACCTTTAGTCATTTGTCATCTCTGTGTATAATATAATGGTTGTGTGGCTGTGATGTAAGTGTTGCGATGGTGGTCAATGTTACTATGATGGGACAGCAGTGGTAGTAGATGGGACTTTTTATTATCATTATTATTATTCACATGACTTTATATAAGCATGGTTTGTTTCAACATTATTAATGCTAGTATGTAAATTTTATTTGGATTACAATATTATCCCTTATGCAATAAGCATGGTCACCATCAGTAGGGACTGTTTTGTTATTTCACGAAACATGGATGATTGGTTTTTTTTTTTTTGGGGGGAAACATGATTTTATCCAATTAACATTCCACAACTCCAATCTTCAAAGAAGATAAAACCAGAAAGACTTTCTCATGGCATTAAAAGAGCACTTCCTGACCATGGTAAACATCAAACCAAAAAGTATGCTCTTATCAGCTTCAATTACAGATGAACTTGCAAAATAGGTTCCCAATGCAAAAAATTCTCCTATATCAATCTAGAACGAGCAAAATTTCTTTGAGATAATATTGAATGAAAAGATTCATAATTTCTTAAAACTCCATACAGCTGCATATAGGAGATTAGCTTTTGGTTCACTGAAAAAATGTTTTAAGTTGCAAGTATATGGACAATGGCCAAGTATACTTATCTTAACATCTGCATCAAACTACCAAGCAAAGAAAAATGCAGCACATAGCCACAACAATATGAGTTTTGACAGGTAATATAACATTCAGTGAGGACCAACAGAATAACCATATGATTTGACATATCATCCAACAAGCACCCAACACATATTAGGAGTGTTCAAAAATATTGGATAAGATACAGAACATCAGATATACGTATGATTCTATTCAAGTAAATTGAAATAAATTTGAAGTTAGGGCATAAAAAGAAAAAAATGGATACATAATACAAGTATTAGATGCAAGTATAACACACTTGTACCTGCTGCTCAAAACAATCTCTGTAAGGAAAGCATTAACAACTTACAATGAAATCTAATCTACCATTTAGAAAGTTCAGATATCCCATCTCCATCAGACGCCTAACTATGTCACATAATCAAGTATAAAAACACATAGTTATTATATTTTTTGTAATTAACGTAGCTTTATAGTACAAGCATGGTTAAGTACACCACATATTATATTTTCACGCAATCTTTTTGCAAGCGAGAAAAGGGAGCCTAAAACATTAGAAAACACCGGAAGAAACAATTATGTATATCCTTCATCGAATTCTATCAGCACATCAGATCAATACCAAACTCGCATATGGCTTTATGTTGATGATATGACTTCTTTGACTCTTCTTCACTCTATTATCTTCATGCAAATTGGCATACAATTGCAAATTCACCTTCATTAAAAATTTATCATAGAAATAGATAACAGTATAAGTTCCATGCAACATTCATTTTCATAAATTCTCATTTTCAAACGTCATGAATGGCCAAAGAAAATTGATTAAACTTTCCTCCATCATAAATGAACAGGATTCAAGTACAATGACTCAGAAAGGTATTATATAAGTTTCTTAGATGTTTATGATTCAGAAGGCACTCATGAGAAACCAAATTAGGATGCATAAAAATATGTCAGGCCCAAAAAGCATTGGTTATCACAATACTCCAAACATAAAGAGAAATCATGAGGACCCAATGACTTCAATAGCCAGTCTGATGCTACAATAATCATCCAAATCTATGTTTGCCTTTTCAATTGTACTCATTTCTATCATGGATACCCTACAACTCATAGCTTTCTCAATAGAAAATATAAATACGTTATTGTGGAAACATATATTCCATAGAAAAGAAAACAAGCACAAACATGACAAATTGCTAGGTTTCTCAACCCAAATTCTAAAGAAAAAAGATATCAAATGCATAAATATCAGCAAAAGATATAAATTTCAGACTATGGAAAGTAATCCCTATTTCAAAATATCATATTACAAGATGATACAGAACCCAATAATCAAAATCATCAAAGAAAAAAATGGAGGCATGGAACCTAACAATAACAACAATTAAACAAAGAAAAGATGCAAAATATTCTATAGTTCCGATCATATCATTTAGCAATTAGGGAATAACAATAAAAAGCTACATCAAATTAAAATTACAACTCAAATCTGTCAGATGCTATTGCTAAAGAAATAAACAAAGTCCAATTGCATGTCAGTACATGGCAAGATGCAAAAGACAATTTCCACTTTGACAAGATTATATAAAAGGGGAAAAGAAGTTATCCAGAATCCAACAAATGAAAACTCGTCCACATTCTAATTCCTGGTGGCTAGAAATAACTCGTTGCCTTATAACAAAAGCATGAAGAAAACTAGACAACAATTCTAAAGATCTCAGATGTCTGAATTTCAAAAACAGGTAATCATGACTGAAATCCATGGACTACAAAGTACCCGAGAAGTCTCCGCAAAAGGCCATAGATATATACAGGTGACACAGATCAAATGCCATGGGAGTCCCATTACTGGTACCAAAGACGTGCGTCTATCTGATAGTCACAAACTTGTTGGTACCATGTCTAGCCCAGTGACTCCTCAAATCAATTGGGTTAGCAAAATTATAGCCTTCAGCAGCAAGTTTCTCAAGTACCTTCTTAAATGCACCCTGACTCATCTTTCGTCCAGCTATCCTTGCACCACGTCTTTTTGTGCTCATTGGCAAAGGATACATTGATACATTTGTAGTACAACAAGCTGATTGCCAACCACCACAGCCCCATCGGTAACACTGCTGTGGTGCTCCGGTACAAGAGCATACTGGAATAGGAATACCTGAGATGTCCATATCAATCCCATTTATCACAACATCCATACTCTTCTTAGCTGGTTTCACACGCTGCACTGCAGCACCATTATTATCCTTGGGCTTCCTAGCCTTCTTAGCTTTTGGGGTTTTCGGGGCACCCCCGCCCTGTCTTTTCTTTACTTGAGCACCTTCAGTTTTGACAATGGGCTCTTCAACCCTAGTCACCACTCTTTCATCCCTTGATGTATTTGGTGGTGGGGGCGGTGGCTGTAACATTTGCAAGGAGTGAGTTCCAGAAGTTTCAGGAAGAATCCCATAATTCGGATTGGCCGGTAACATGTTTAGAAACTTATCCCTTTGATTCATCCAACTGTCCCTCACATAGTTCATAGGGATAGAGGCCTCAGAAACAACACAATCCCGAGGATGGAAGGCACCATTGGCAGTAACCATGATATTAGGATCACGACCAGGTAGAAATGCCTTGGTGTCTCGGTCCGCCATGGTTGACATGAGCTGCAGACCGAGATGCCCTTTGAAGGACGGTTCATAGTAACCCCAATTGCGCATGTTCAACGCATCATCATCCATGAAAACTACATATTTTGAGCCACAAAAAGTTTTTTGAAACCCAAAAAAAAAAAAAAAAACTTTTGTTATAATTTGAACCAACACATTAAACCAAATATTAAGCTCCTATCAATAAAAACATAATTTAAAACATACATGAACGAGACAGAGACTTCAAATCTAAGATATCAAACATAATGTCATTACAAGCTCAGATCTGGTTTAAAATTTCATTAATAAAAACTCCATCAACAAAGATCTGAATGTAAACCCAAAAATGCAAATTTTATATCAAGCTAACCCTTCCATTTCGTTGGATCTAAAAAATAATGAAGAATCTCAAGATCCCATTTTGAAAACAGAAGAAAAATCAAAACTTTGAGACTCAAATGTCATTCCAATCCATTTCCAAGCAGAACCCAGATGAAAGATCTAAACTCCAACAAAATCTACGAGATCCGCAAGCAAAAACCACAGATCTAAGCAGATTCATAAACACCAGCAAAGATTCCAAATATATATAACACAAAAAACAAAAAAAGAAAGGAAATAATTTTATATAAGTAAATGAAAGAAAGGAAGGTGTTTAATAGTACAAAGGACCCATATATTCAAATTATAGAAAGAGAGAGAAAGAGAGAAAGGAAAGAGAGAGAAAACTTACTTGGGGGTGTGTAAACGGCTCTTTAGGGTTTTTTTTGCTTCCTGGAGAGAGAAAGAGAAGAGAGAGAAAATATTTGAGAGACAAGAGAGAGGAGAGAGAATTAAAAGAAAGAGAAAGACAGTGGAGAGAGAAAGAAAGAAAGAGAAACTCTTATAACTCCCCAAAATGAGAGAGACCTAAAAATGTGTATCTATCAAACCATATCTTATTTATATATATTTTTAATTTTTATATTTATATATTTATATCTCCCCTTTCCACTCTCCATGTCCCTTCTATTATTATTATTATTTTTATTATTATTCATAATCCATCTTATAATGCATTTATAACACCTTAATATATGTCTTAACAAATATAAAATAAATATTTTAAATTAAACTAATAATATATATAAATTTATGTGTTTTTTTTTTTGGGTATGATTAGATTTTTAATTTGCGATAATCCTTAATTTATTTGTTTAGTTAACTAACGAAGCTATCCAATGTTGTTTGTTATGTTATGGTGTAGGGCATATGCCAATCCAATGTGACAACAATGGCATCAACTACTACTACTACAAAAGACCAATTCTTATCCTCTTTTGTTGCAAATTGGAAGCACTTGCTTTGCTTTCTTTTCTTTACCCTTTATTTTGTTCTTGTGGGTTTATATGCTTTGCTTGTGAATAATACCCAAACTACTTTTTTTTTTTTTTGGGGTTTTCCTTCCCTTTTACATAAGTGACAAATGTGGATATGGACACATGGCAATGCCACCAAATTCTCCAATAACAACTTTATTTGACTTGGTTTACCAATTCTACTTATCATACAATTTTCAATGACCTAATATTGAATTTTCAAAGCTTATCTAACAAGTTAATATTGGTGGATTTTAGAAAACCCAACAAGAAAATAAATTGATCTGAAGTCAGTACTTTGCTGATATGCTTGAGATATTTTCTTAGACAAAATATGGAAATTCAAAAGGCTTAATCTTTACACTTCAAAATTTTAAATTTTGACGTAAATTAGTTACAAGTAATTCTATATTTACAAAGTTGAAATACAAAGTTTGTATGTGGTATATGATACGATAATATCTTAGCATTTGTCACGCCACATATTTCGTTACGAAAAAAAAATTTATAGGAGATAGAATGAAAATCGTTAACCGAAATATGATAAACATTAAAAATAATTATAAATTAATTAAAACGTATGATATTGTCATGTCATCTACCACATCAGTTGAGATACAGACAAACTATGTAATTCAACTTTTAAATATAACATGATTAATTAATTATTAACTATTTATTTTACTCCGAGTCATTGTAATTAATCAAAGATTATAAATCAGCTTGAAGCTACTTTTACTATTACCTCTCTTATGCTGATGGTGGCAACCTATTGATTTTTCAATTTCTTGTTTATTTAATGAAATCTTGGTAAGATTTTCTGGCAAGTAATTGGGATTCCATCAAAAGATATATAGTAATGTGGATTGGTTAGTTCAAAAAGATAGACCATTTTATGCTTATGTTTGGCATTATTTTTGGACAATGACATTCACTTTTCTTAAAGTTTCAAATAATATCAGTTTCACCCTTTAAACTTTTAAAAATAATAATAATCATATTACATTATTAATATTAAAGTTTTCTGTTTGACCATTGAATGCACAGTACTTAAACTGAAATCAAAGGGTAAAATAGAGATCATAGGATGTTTATGTACATTTATAAACCATCCCTTGAAGTTTATAAAATGACATTTTCACTCCTAAAGCTTTATAAAATGGTAATTATTTATTATTATTACTTAGTTCTAAAATTCATATTTTACCGTTGAAATCACAGTACTAGTTAAAATTTAAATCATAGAAAAAAGTAGGAAATCATAGGGTGTTTCTAGACATTTCTTAAACCTTGAGGAAGAAAGGAATTTATGAAACATAAAGGGAGAACAATGTCATTTATCTTTCATTTTACCCCCAACTTTTTAGAATTTAGCTTTTTATCATAAAAATTTTGTAGATAAAACCAGTTATTATCCTATTTAACTGTCAATCATAAAAGTGATCTTACTTTAACAGATTATGAGTTTGGTAATAGAATTATAAAATGTTTTAATTTTTTTTTTTGTTTCAAATTTGCATAACTCTTTGAATTAATTATAATTTGAATAAGTATGAACATATGAATCCAATTTTTTTTTTTTTAAAAAAGAAAATTAACGTCTAAATTGAAATGTTTAAAACTAATAGTTTTGAAACTAAAATTTTTTGTATATAAGATTATATTTTATGGTAGAATTTACTAACCTAAATATGCAATAAGAAACTTAAATTATTTATGAAATCTTAAAGTGGTTTTCATAGAAGTTTAGAATTATTTCATATTTTTTAATTAAATATTAATAAATATTTTGTAAATAAAAAAAAATATGTTTCTCTAATTACAACTAATTTATTACAGAGTATTTTGAATTTTTTTCTAAATTGAGAAAATCAAAAATCCTTTCTAAAACTTTGAATTCTTCTTCCTTAGCTGGTATCAGTATTGGTAGGATAAATGACTTTGAATTCAAAGATGAGGCTATATGAATAAAATATTAAAAAATAATATTAATAATCCTTTTTTAATTAAGTAAAATAAATATGAGAATAATTACATTTTTATAAAAATATAAATAATTCAGAAAAATAAATCCATGTAAGTAATAAAACTCAAAAAATTATAACAATCAAAATCTTAACCACAAACCAATTGATTTATTAGTAAAAATATTTTAAATACATCACTTGTTTCATCAATTGTTAGGAAAAATATATATTCTAATTGTATTTCTCATGTAATAAGCACTAACATATTGATTCTATATTAGCTATATATGTTATTCTATAAATTATTCATATCTTTTACATAAATTGTTAATTTTTTTTTTAAAATCAATATGGATATTGTCACCCTAAGTTCAAATGCTTATATTTTTCAAATTTCTTTCTGTACATAAATTCACTATTTTAAAATTTAAAAAATTCAATTTTTATTCAACAAAAAAATAATTTCAAAATTAACTTAAGAGGAAATTCGATAGTCTTTGTTAAGCATTTCTTTTATATAGCCCCCCTATTTTGTTTTAAGAATTCCCCAAAAAGTCCAAAATTGTGGCCCAAGACTTTCTCTAACTAGAGGTAATGTAGGATGTTGAGTGTTATGATCTACCCTTTTAGGGGCCACATGTTTTAATGGGGGCTATTTAAGCCCAAATTATAGGCTAATATCTATCAACGTAGATATTATACCTATTTTAACACATTGGAACATTCGATTTTGAGCTAAGCTTGCATGATAAACCCACCCATGTAGATCATTTGAGTTCAAACTTGAGACTTGTATTATTTAAGCACTTAATGAATGCGACATCTCTCATATGAAGCTGGTCCCAAGGCATAGGTAGTGCAATGGCTAACCTTGGTGGTCTCTCTTGTTTCACTTTGACATGGAGGACTATTAAGTGTCAATTTCCGCTGTTCTTACCAAATTTGGTTGTAATTGCTTCTATCGTCTTAAAGTGTGCATATTCGTGTACTTCTTGTCTTGTTGTTAGGTTTACAAGAGAAAAAAAAAAGTATGTTATGTTATAATTAAGGCTATTACATTCTTGAGGTTTGCTCAAATCCTAGACATGCTTCTTATATTTTAAAATTAATTCAGGCTATTATAATTAAAAAATTTGACTCAAAATTTTGACATAACCATTTATTTTTCCTAATCTAATGGTTGAAAGAGTTATTGAGTTGACATGGAAAAAATTATATTTTAACTTTTATTTTCCACTCCTGAATTGTAGTAAATCAAAAATTACGAACAAATGTATAAAATTAAGTCATAAAAATTAAGTTAAAATGGCCTACCCCTTTAAAATTATCTATCACATTTTTTAACGAAGCAAAATTGGAAGAAAAGTTAGCAATAATTACAAAGGACATTAGCGATAGTTTATAAGTTTAATGAAACTTGTTTTGAATTATTATTGTTGATATATTATTGATCTGAAGTTGAATTTTATGAACATAACTCGCAAGTACCCAATATGATGTTGTTGAATTTTTGGATATTTCAACCCGTCTGCACTCCAAAATGTTTTAAGAAATCATAGATAACTTTTGAACCAAGCTAGCATTCAAGAACAAGATTTGAATGGATTAATTAAAATACATTTCTGGGGTAGTTGGTCAAGAAGTAGTGCGTTTATATCTGTTTCCTTTTAAGATAAAAGCCACAGATCCCAGCTGACCACATTATTTGCCGGAGCATAAAGGGGTTTTAATGTCCAGATACTTGCATGATCAAAGCATGGTACAATTAATTAACCTCAGAAGGGCTGTCGTGGCATGCACAGCCGCGAGAGATTTGCATGCGAGCCTATTTTGTAAAAAATCATGCAAATAGTGAGCCATCCATATCTCAATTTGATAATAGCTGATGCTCCCATTCCATTCCTCTCCAATTTTATTGCTTGGCACTATGTGCATGTGTGACCAACAGGACTATATCTAATGTGTTCTCATGCCATAGCTTTCTTGATATTCAATTTAATTTGCTAAGTTTTCTCATTCTTGGTTCTCTGTTCTTCGATATTCACTTCTAATTTCTACCAAAATGTCCCAATTGGATCAAACTGCGGCCTGCAAGAAGAGGAAAAGAGGAGATCAGAGGGTTTTCAGGTTCAAGACCTTTGGTGAACATGGCTACCCTGTTGAGTTTGATGGGTCATTTAGGCATAATGTGAAAATGCTTCTTGAACTTGGAAACTTTGAGAGAAACTTCTGCAATGGAATGCCAAGCTGGACATTTCAACTTGAAGTCCACCGCCATCCTCCTCTCCATATCTTATTGTTTGTTGTCGAAGAGCCAGTCGAGGCATCAACCGATCATCATTGCAAGCACTGCCGATATGTTGGTGAAGCCTCATCTCTAATGCTGTGCCTTTTTATTTTTGTTATAAAATCATTAATGCTGCATGCATAAGGCAATTCATTTGCATTTTAGTATAACATGTAGGTGTAGAACTTCCAACAGAAATTGTAGAAGTACATGGAACACATATATATCTTTGAAAACTTTTATTGTGCATACACATATATTCAGAGAGTTAGTAAAGAGTTAATAGTCGTCGCTATTTTCAGGAATGGATGAAAGATAATTTGAACAGTTCTATTATATCTCTATATAGGGAGTTTCAAAATTTTAATTTACAAATACAGCCTCGTATGTTGTAATTGGTACATTAAGCGTACAATTTAGTAGAAAAAGCAATTTGATATCTTACAATTAAGTAATTCAATCATAGCTCAGGCTGGGGTCATCATATGGTTTGCAATAAGAAGTATCACTTTATTTTGCCTTCAAAGAACGTGGTGGCAGCTTTTTTAAACTGTGAAGGGAAAGATGGTGCTGGTAAGTCCAATTTAATGGAATTACAGGGCCACATCATGCATGGTGTCTTTCACTCGAACGGATTCGGGCATTTGCTTTGTGTCAATGGGGTGGAAACGGGTTCGGCCTTTACTGGGTACAAGATCATGGACTTCTGGGATCGTTTGTGTACTGGATTGCGGGCAAGGTTAGCTTTCATATGGTTCATTTTTGGGAAATTAAAGATTTTGACTAATTTATTGCTTTTGTAAAAATGTTAAAGATTAAGATTTTTCTTGCCATTATTTGGTAGGAAAGTGAGCTTGATTGACATTTCAAAGAAAAAAGGCATGGAATTGCCGCTTCTTCATGTACTAGCATACAGTGAGCCATGGTTTGGTCGATGGGGCTACAAATTTGCGCGTGGAAGCTATGGTGTTACACAACCCATGTACCAAAAAGCCATAGAAGCAATACAAGGCATACCCTTAAGCTTACTCAACCATCATCTCGGAAATTTCAACCAAAACATACCCATCATTATCTCAAGATACCGAACGTTATCAGATCATTCCCTGGTAACGCTCGGTGACCTATTTCGTTTCTTGTTGGAGTTCAGGTCTAGACTTCCCAAAGAAAATTGTGCTGGTTCCTACAACCCTGGAATCCTAATAGAAACTACCTGTAGATGGTCCGCAAAGCGAGTTGAAATGGCCACAAGAGTGATTGTTGAAGCATTGAAAAGCGCCGGGTCCAGATGGGTTTCAAGGCAAGAATTGAGGGATGTTGCTCGTGCCTACATTGGCGACACTGGGTTGCTAGATTTTGTGCTGAAGTCACTTGGAAACCACATAGTGGGAAAGTACTTGGTTCGGCGGAGCCTAAATCCTGTGACAAAGGTTCTAGAGTATTGCTTGGAAGACATTTCCATTATATTTCCTGACCAAGATTTGGCCCTCAATAATTCAAACACGAAAGGTCGGTACATGATTACAGGAGAGAAATTAATGAAGGATATGCTCAATTTGTTCAGATATATCTTTAAAGACCAAAAGCTGCAGGCTCTGAGTTCAGGAATTCTTGGTGGAGTTTCAGTGGCTGCTAGGATAATTCTTGACACCAAACACCTAGTCAAAGAATGTTGCGGAGAATTTTCCTCTAAAGTTGAGTTGGACATGGAGGGGAAACTCAAGCTCTACTGTACAGTTATATTAAGAAACAATAATGAAAAATCTAGTGAAGAGATAAACAAAGCAATGCCACCATACGAATGCATCACACTGAAGAATAATGCCACATTTGATGAGCTCAAGTTAGAAGTTGAAAGGAGCTTCAGGGAAGTATATTGGGGATTGAAGAGCTTCACAGTTGAATCAATAGTGAATTTGAACGCCAAGGGGACAGATTTGGTCTTCGGGGTCGTTGAAGTTGGTAGAAAAATATTTTTTGAAGGAAGCATAAGCAAAGAGAGTGAGAAGATGATGTATGAAAGTGGAGTAAGTAATTTTGCATGTGCTGTAGATTGTTCTTGTGGGGCTGAAGATGACGATGGTGAACGAATGGTGTCGTGTGATATTTGTGAAGTGTGGCAGCATTCGCGGTGTGTTGGGATTCCTACCAATGAACAAATCCCTCCTATATTTCTTTGCAATCGTTGTGAGCATGAGATCCTGCTGCTTCCTTCTTTGCCATAGCTATATCTATATATATCCGATCTTGAGTAGTAAAATTTTTCTTAAATTGGTTACAATTTGTGACCTACATACGTTGCTTAACTTTGGATCTAGATTCAAGCTTCAATTTTTCTGGTTTTTGAATGCGCATGCAAAGGGCCCAATTTGATCAAGCCAATCTCAAACCAAACCAAGCCCAACCAAAGCAGAAGAAAACTGAACACCAAACCGGCCCAATCCAACTAATATTATCTTTAACACGGTAAATTACATTTATTTCTTTTAAAATTTCATAAAATAGAATGATAATTACCACCTTTTTATCATTATCATATTAAAATTTCTATTTTACATATAAAGCTAAAAATTAAAATCAAATATCAAAATAGAGAATCATGAATTCGTTTCTTAAACTTGAGACAGAAAACTGTCATTTGATAAAAGCTCAAGAACCGACATTACCTTTTACATTTTTAGAATGAAATTAAAATGACATTTCATATTCATCAACATATATATTGCAGAGGATGAAAAAAGGACACACCTTCGATATTGAACAATGTAAAGTGGTCATGGGAGTTCCATAAAATCTTTGTGGACACCACAGATAGCTCAACTACTCTCTTGCATTTATTTTTTATTAAACATATTATTGGGGCCAAATACAATTTGGCTTTCTTTTCAACACTACCTACGCATAAGTACCCGAATCTTTCCATTTTTGCAATATATTCTTCTCATAGAATTCTCTAAATTTTTGTTTAATTTTCTTTATGTTATAAATAGCCGAATGTAATATTATCCACTTATAGCACTACTGGGTCGCATGATTTTGATTCTAAATTTCTAGTCTAAAACGTATCACATTAGATAAATACCTATTAACGCTATTTAAACCGTTTTTCTACACATTCGTAAGCAACGTGAGATTCACAACACTCTTAAATCATTTTCTTTCGCTCCAAACAATAGAAAACTAAAAAAATAACACATAGATTGGATTATTAGATACGCCAAACAAAAAAATCAAGCCCACATAGATACAAATGAAGCCCATGATCAAGTCCATTACTAACGCTAATGCTAAAGTTTTCATTACTAATCCAATGAACCGAGCCCAACACATCAATCCATTCTATCCAACCCCAATAATCAACATAGCTATTGAGAATCAGAAGGCAAGCGGCAGGTTGCCAAATATCTAGATACTAAAAAATAAATGGGGGTGACCGTGTTATTTAAGCTATGAGATCATAGTAGTGTATAGATCTTTTGGCCATACTTGACAATATAATAAGCTTTTCATAACTATTTCCATTGTCAAAGGAAATAGGCATTGTGGCTAAATTGAAACTAACTTCGCGGCCACGGCACCTAACTAAATCATGATAAAATTATTTCATTATAAATATCACATCAGAGAGTGAAAAAGTAAAAAACATGTTTTCTTGTCATTTTCATTTTTATTTCTGTAATTACGCACACTTTATTTCCTGACTTAAACGTTGGAGTGGTTATGTTAGCTTCCCTCTTTGGTTGCAAGCGAAGAAATCCATCATTTTTAGATAAGAAATTGGGTGATCAAAATTTTTGTACAAATAAGAGAAGAATATTTTTAATACGTTAATGATTTTATTAAATTGACAAAAGAGAATGACATGGTACTCAAATGGAACCTTAGATTCGACCACACAAAAAGATGGTCGACATTAAAGTGTCCAAGGGGGGCATCATTTTGCCTTTGAGGGTCACATGTGCAACTTTCGAAGGGTGATTAGGTATTTTTTTTCTTGGAGGGCCAAGGCGAAGAATCATCGAAGAGGATAAGAGGAATTAATGACCTTGTTAATAAGGGGGTTAAAGAAGGGCCTGTAAACAGCGCATATTTGTCTCGGTGATAAAGCCCGAAACTTTTGAAGAGTACTTTATTGACTTTTAGGCAACTCAGTGATCAAGTACCTAGTAATTTTGTCTTACTTTAATTTTACTTTATCCCGCTTTAATAAAATTTCCTTCTACTTTCTTTATCAATTTTATCCTTTTGTGTAACCTTTTTTTTAGCTCCTATGAAATTTCATTATTACGCAAGGCAGGCACGTTTGCTTTTCAGAGAAACCTGACACAACCCACCAACTTCAACCCTTCTCTCTCTCTCAATTCTCGAACACAAACAATGAAAATTTATACACAAAACAAAAATTGAAAGTTCCATGAAGGTAAGATAGGAAATGCAAACAAAAAAACAAATGTTCTCTACTCTATTATGCATCAAAAGTGACCCCAATAGCCAAAGGCTGTGTGTTGTGAGAGGTTAGAAAGAGATCAATGTCATGAGAACAAGAGAGGGAAAGTACAATTATACGTATCTCATCGGATCTCGGATTCTATTTCTTTATTATTTTTTTATCTTTTATTTCTGGGTTTGTGTGAGTATATGAGATGGATTGTTCATCTCTTTGGATGCCAAACAAAACTAAACCAGACAAATCCTCTCAGGTTTCAGTGCAATTAAG
>JANLJB010031073.1:34430-46790 GCA_026212285.1 Bursera cuneata | reverse complement strand
GGATACTTTCCAGAAGACATGACCGAATTTGAAGGCAAAAGGTTCGAAGGAGGAATCATCACTTCAATCCATAAGTTGGCTTCAGAAGAATCCAAGATTCAGGCCATCATAGAAACTCCTGCACTTGGACCAGCTTCATACGCAGCACTGTCTCCATGGATTTCAGGGCGTCATATGAAGGAAACGATGATTAAAAGTGGAAGAATCGCCCACCTTTTCGCATTGGTCAGAGATCAAGGTTCAGGAGAAGTTAAGAGAGAGGGTGAAGTTAAGTATCGATTAAAGCAGATCGATAAAGAAAATCTTAAAGTTGGGTTGAGGCAGGCTTTAAGAATATTAATAGCGGCAGGAGCCGTAGAAGTGGGAACCTATCGGAGTGATGGCCAGATAATCAAATGTAAAGGGATGAAGGAGGAAGACTTGGAGGAGGTTTTGGACACTGTTGACATCTCCGGAGGGATGGCATCCAAGGACGAGCACTGGAGCTTATATTTTTCTGCACATCAGATGGGCAGTTGCAGGATGAGTGCTACAGAAGAAGAAGGTGGTGTTGATGAGAAGGGTGAAAGTTGGGAGGCAGAAGGTTTATTCGCGTGTGATGGTAGTGTTCTTCCAAGTGCGATTGGCGTCAACCCCATGATCACTATTGAATCCACAGCCTATTGCATCTCCAAGAAGATTGCAGAGTCAATGCAAAAAGAGAAGAAATTCTTGGCCGACAGCTAATTTTGCCATTGACCTTGTGAATCATTCTATTTTCATTATTTATTTTACGGGAATTATTATTATGCTTGCTATAAGAAAATAACATCTGCCTTGTTCCCAATCCCTTTTCCTTGCAATAAAACTCTACAACGCCTTCTCTCATGTCAGATTTTGTTTATCATTTCTTCATTCTTTTCCTTGTGGAGATCATAAAGTTAAAATCGTTTTTTAGACAGAAAAGCAACTTGGCTATTTTTGCAATCAAGCCAAAGAAAAAAAGAAGGAGAAAAAAGATATCAAGAGGAACAACAAAATTCTTTTAATCACAAAAAAGTAAGTCAATTTTGAATGACAGTAGAAGAATATTCCTTCATTCCCGCTTTTATCATTGGTAAAGATTCAACTGATTTGTTTCCTCAAAATTCATAAGAATTGTAGAACTTTATCAAGAATAGGAACAAGAGTCTTGTATCTCTATTTTAGTCAACTCAACTGGCTGATGCTTTAACTGCTTTCTCGGCAGCGTCATCCAGATCTTCCGCTGTTATTAGTGTCATGCTACTTTCCTGCATAACCAATAAGTATGATAATTTATGAATAACAATTGAAACTAAGTCATATTTCATTAATTTTTATATCAGATTAAAATTCAGGCTAATAAATGAGCTTTCATAGCAAATTCTACAGGTACCTTAAGTATTCTCTTTCCCTGCTCAACATTGGTGCCTTCTAGACGAACAACCACAGGTACTTTTAGGGCAACCTTGAAGACAAAGACCAAACAAAACTCAATGATATTAGAATAGCCCCTGCAAGCAACAGAAATATCATTTTTGGCTAAAAACCAACAAATTTTTCCTTGGGGTTCTTTATTATCATTTTATTGGAAAGATTAAGTCAAGTTCTTTGATCCCTCCACCCCTCAGTTTCCAACAATTGACTTGGTGCTTATTTCAAAATGATAATTCATATAGAGAGGAATATAAAAAAAGATGGAAAATGCAACAACGAATACAAAATCCAAGCCGATGAGCCAAAAAAAACTTCAGGTGCTTTAAAGGGGTCAATTCCAAAAGTACAAATTGTTTTCACCATTTAAAGAGGTATCAATGGATTCCAATGAACTTCAAATTAATTTAATGCTCTGCTCACCTGTTTGGCAGCGTTGACAATTCCACTTGCTATTACATCACATTTCATAATTCCTCCAAAAATGTTCACCAAAATTGCTTTGACTTTATCATCGGAAGTCAATATTTTAAATGCCTCAACCACCTGTTCACATAATTCATGGATCAAATGACAAACTAGTTTACAACAGTGGCCAGCACATAGCATCTAAGTCTCATAATATCAAGCATGACATAGAGAAACAAGAAGAAGAAGAAGAAGAAGGGGGGATAACGACTATCACACGGTCAGAAAAGCACACTTTACTCAGAATTTCTAGCACAACAGACTATTGACATGATAGGAGCAATAAAAGCACAGTCTTAGAATCTTTACCTGCTCTTCAGAAGCATTCCCACCCACATCCAGAAAATTGGCTGGAGTTCCCCCATGTAATTTGATTATATCCATCGTAGCCATAGCTAGTCCAGCACCATTCACCATGCAACCAATTTCACCATCTAAGCCAATGTAATTTAAATCTGCCTTACTAGCAGCCACCTGTCAGAAGGAAAAAGCACAAAAACATCTATCCTCATTCGAATTAAGTAGAGTTCAGCTTCTGCTACTCTAGAATCTTTATAATCGAAAATATAAACCATTTTCATATGACCAACTCTGAGGCAGCATGTTATATCACAAGCAGTTAAGAATAACCATTTGATTTAAATAGCAAAATAAGAAATCAAATAAATCCAAACCTCTCGTGGATCCTCCTGTGATGGATCACGAAGAGCAAATATCTCCTTCTGTCGGAACGCAGCATTATCATCAAAGTTCAACTTTGCATCAGCAGCAACCAATTGGTTACTAGAAGTCTCCGCAAGGGGATTGATCTGTCCAAAGGAATAAAGATACACACTAAGATATCCACAGGAAAAGGAAAAATGAAGAAATAATGCATTACTCACTTCCAGTTAAAAAGTATATAAATCAATAACAGTTGAGAGATACAGAGATTCATACTCACTTCCAATAATGTGCAATCAGACTTGCAAAAGAGATCATATAGTTTTTTCACTTGTTTGATAGCATCATTTCTATCAGCCACCTTGAGTGCCAAACCATCTACAACCTTAGCAGCATCTTCATCAGTGATTCCCCTGAAAACATCAATAGGTACCTAAACAAATAAACAATGCGTCAGCTAGAAACAACACAGCAACCAGCAAGCAAGAGACTACCTTTTGATGGTCATGCTAAATCACCAAAGAAAACAAGGTTAATGACCTTAACAATCATGTCAGGATATTTCTCAGCAAGGTCTTCAATGCTGGTTCCTCCCTTGCTACAGCCAATTATTATCTGAAAAACAGGTATAGCATAAGCATATTTAATTTAAAAAAACAATTTCTAGCAAAAACTTACGGATGAAATGCTAAAACATTAACAAATATAACTAATTTGTCCATTCAATGAGAATACAAAGGTAACACACTCAGTTTGGTTACATACTGGGCCAGCAGTTTTACGATCCAGAGTGATGGCAAAGTACATCTCATTGACAAGTGACAACTTTTCACAAAGATAAACCTGTATAGGGAAAATATATTATATGAGATTCAAAAAATTAACTTCCAGATTGTCACATATCAATCTAAAAATGAAGACTTCTATAAGTCAACCAAATAACAATAATTCTTTCACTTTGAATTAATTTAACATCTCAAGACTTAACAAAGATACAGTTCCTAAAATTCACATAACATAAAGTATCAATTATTGACCAAAATTCATTCTCTAGCACTAGAACTAAACTTGCATACATTAGTTCTTAATGACAATAAGTTAAACTGTGCAATAAAATGTAAGTTTCTGCAAAATTAAAAAACAAATAATGCCCAACCTTGCTGACAATTTTGCCTAGTGGACCAGTTTGTTTGGTAACAAGTATCTGCCCAAGCATCTTCCCTACGAGAAATATAGGCAAAAGATACAGTATAAGAGACAGATGTGAGCATGTACAAGATTCAGAAAAACTTTCTAACTATAAAATAAACAATATAGCTAGCAGTGCGCAGAAGCCCCAAGAAACCAACCAAAAACAGCCTTTGATACTTAAGTGGTCAATGTTTGGAAACCAAAAGTCCGAGAAATCCAAATCTCAAAAAGAACAAAATTAATACATACTGAGGGGGAAAAGCCTGCAGCATGCACTAGAGGTTATGTTGAAGCATCGTAAATATGTGAGGGCATTTCCCAGTCCCCTACTCAATCATTTATTTTCCCTATCAATATGTAATACGCATGTACCAATTAAAAGACTACCAAGAAATAACACTGCTTTTGGAATCTAACAACACATGGCAAGTACCACAATGGTGGATTTACCAAATCTTCTGACTATATGCCAAAGAAACCATTCAAATAAATAATAAAATAAACAACAACAAAGCATCTCATTGACATCGTCAACCACACCATTTAGAACAATCAGAGATATACATAAAACAAATAATAATAATAATAATAATAACAAAAAATCTACATCCTAATTAAAAGATAAGAGTGGAAAACAATCATTACCAGCTATATCTTCAACCTGGTCAGCCTTAACAATGTGAACACCACCCTTAAGGCCGGATTTAAATGTTCCCAATCCTCGTCCGCCAGCCAAAATTTGGCTTTTAACCACCAACTGCAACACATCAAGCATTAAGATTGCTCACATCCCCTCATTCAGTGAGGTATCACATGCTACTTTTTCAAACTACAAGAATTTCAAAATTTCATATGCCCTCACATTCACCATCTCAAGAGTAAACTGTGAGCAATTACCTCGTTTTCATTGGGAAAAACATCCTTAATAGCCTTCCTGACTTCTTCAACAGAAGAAACAGCCACACCTTTGGGCACGTTAACTCCATATTTGGCCATCAACTCAGCTCCCTGATTGCAAATCAATAAAATCCATCACTCTTCAAATTCAACCAAATCAAATCCAACATTTCCAAACGAGATACAGTCATGATGCATAATTGAACAACCACAAAGATCTAAAATAAAAATAAATAAATAAATAAAAAGAAAGTCTCTAAGTTCGGACATTACCATTAAGCTAGCCAGCAAACTTAATATGACTTGATAAACATAGAAATACTAAGGAAAGGAAGGAACCTGATATTCGTGGATGTTGAGCCGACGGAGCTGCTGTTGCTGCCATTTGCCGGCGACCGAGAGAGAGCGAGAAACGAGCTTGTTGAACAATCCTCTCACCATCTCAGAGAGATAAGATTCGAATCGTAAGATCTACGCGAAACCCTAACGGGGAGAGAAAGAAGTCGTTTTTGCCGGGCACTAAGGCGATCAAATTCAAGTCAGAGACGAAAAGTACACCCTAAACATTTTTATTTTTCATTTCATTTTCCACCCCTTCATTCCATCATTTTCTACGAATGTCCCCTCGTTTTTTTTTTTTTTTTTTTTTTTACTTATTTTAAAATTNTCCCCTCGTTTTTTTTTTTTTTTTTTTTTTTCCTTCTTTTACAATGACTCAAAAAAAAGGGGGAACTAAAATAAAAATCATAATTATACTTACCAATAAAATACTAGCAAAAGGCGATAAACTATGAAGATTTTTTAGTTGCCATTATTAATATAGGTACCGAAAATGGAATAAAAGATATGATTTATTGATACGTATGTTTCATAAAATATAATATTAACTTTTTTTATTTTGGATTAATTAATTATTTCTGATTTACTAAACGTTTTTTTATCGTGTGAACTGGCTAAACATCTCGTCGAGCCAATGAAAGAAAAAAATAAGAATCAAGCTAAATCCCCAAATAATCTCAAAGTTATGATATTTTTTATATTTCCCAAAATAAAACCAACTATTCAAGAATAAACCACGCATTATGACATGAATCGTAAATGGGTTCTTTTTATTTTTAATAAATTTAAAAAAAAAAAACTTAAATCACTTTTATTGGGTTTGGATTGCTTTAAAATATAGTTTATGAATCCATCATCATAATAATCATCTTATATTCTCCAATAATTTTATTTGAGAACAAATCAAACAATAACTTAAATAAATTTCTGATCGTTATCCATTTGAGAAAATCCCTCCACAAAATCCATGTTGTTCGTTAATGTCAATTCGCGAGAGAGTGTTGGCATTAGTTTGAAAATAAAATGTTGAATCGGCAAGGTGAGTAAAGAAAATGGGAAAAGATAACCTTATTGAACCATATATAATATTTGTTTCTTGAAACATATAGAGGATCATAATATTAATTTTTGATATTGATCCCATTAAAATGATTATTAAATACAAGCATAAGCATATATCTATGGAGGACAGTCATAAGCGCATAAGCAAAATTTTCGGTTAATGTCTGTTTGGCAGAATCCACGGCCATTTGCATAATTCTGGCTACATTGCTGCTTACAAACTGCATTACCGTTACTCCCTGATGGGCAATCCCACGAAGTTACACACCTTTCAGGCTCTTGGCATACTCCACCTTCAACTATCAAAAAAAATAAAGCAAAACAAATCAGCATTAAATTTACATACCTGCCAGAAATGGGTTTTTACAGGCAAGTGTAAGTTTGAAGTAAAAAAAAATGGTATAAACAAAGTCCCCAGTTTGAATCTGAATATAGCTACAGCAATCATGCATAATAAGGCCACTAATGAATAGTAGTAAGATTGAGAGAGAAGGTACATAGACTTGCTGCCAGCAGGAGGACAATGAAGGAGGCGTACAGTTTTGCCATAGCTTTCACAACCATCGAACTTGGATGCTTGCAGCACTTAAAATTTATTTCGAGTGTTTGCATCTTTTGCAGGCCTATTTATAGCAGTCACGAGACCTTCTTTGGTAACATGTCTACAAAATTTAATAATTAATTTGATTCTAATTTAAATACTTATTGTGCCAGTATCAGATTTTACAAATCACCCACAAGAGATCACACATTGATGAGCATATCTTGTGAACCAGCAGGTGTCTGGGCATACATGGAAGGTCTCCTGTGTAATTCTCAACAACACGACTCTCATTAGTGTCATTCATAATGGATGATGTCCGATTGAAGGATAACACGGAGCAAGAAGGGCTAAGGGGTTGGGTTGGGTTGGTTTGGGATGCCTAAACACTCATCAATAAACTGTTAAAAAGTAATACTGAGTTCCATATTCAAAAACTTTTAGAGAGGTGCCAATGAAGAAAAAGTACGATATCAGATTCGGAGTGAATTGAAAGAAAGATGTATGACGTATCAGACAGTTAATATTAAGTGTTCCAAATCAATTGCAATCAATGAAAAGATAAATAATAAAACATGAAAATTACTGACATGAAACAGAAAAATCATTTTGAAAGATTTACACTATCGCTATCTAACCAAAATTGGAAACATTTACATATACAATGGATCATATAAGCATCAAGTTGAACACCAAGAATCGCCTATAATAACAACTGATTTTGCAATAAAATAAATTAGTTTTGGTCCTAATGGTGTCCCTTTTCATATATCTTTGCTTTCATCCTTGGTCTTCTTATTGCAGTTACCAAACAAAATTGAAGTCCAAACAAGAGTGAGGAGAAGAGCCCTATTGGATTCAATTGTCCTGCATCGTTCAGAGCTCTTTGGATTCTAAAGTTTAAGCAATACTAGGATGCCTGCACTATACAAGTGGCAAGTCTTGCATCTAAAAGCTTCAATTTGCCAAATTAAATTACTCTTGATCATGCCCCATGCTTCTCAAATGCATGCCAAGGGAACTACATTCAAAGATAAATCAGAAAAATAATATTCACAAATGGACTTAAAACTAGCACGATATAAATTTAATCAAAAAGGAGTCTAAATTGTATACCAATTTTATAACTAATAAGGAGGGGATACAGCTGCGCTATCGATCCATGAAGGCCTCTTTGCTTTGTAGTAAATATGTGCGATCATATGGACCAACTCATCAGCTGTCCGGAACTCTGCAAAAAGACCTTTGTCAATTGCAACATGCCAAGAAAGAATCCATGTATTGGTGGAAAATAAACAAAGCCAAGCATCAGATCACTCTTAAGTGGGCAAACTCTTTCATACCTTTCTCCCTGTACATGATCCTGCTCCCCAGTAAAAATAAAATTTGTGGGCATTCTTTGACTTTAAGAGCATATGCCAAATCTCTCTCAATATTGATGTCTATTTTAACTGCCTGTTTCCAAGAATATTAAAGCGGTTACAATCAATGCATACACAAAAGAAACAATCTGATGAAATCCTAGGCCTGCTCAGTTCTTAAAGGCAAAGTGAATGTCATGAATCAGCATGATCTTTGTGATGAAATTATTAAAGAAACTGGAAAACTTGACAAATGAGAATGCACAATACCCGAGGAGGCAGTCGATCTTTGGCATTCCAATATACTTTGATTGCCTTCTCTAGCTCTTTCAAAGTCTTCCAATTATCAGTTGCCCTGTTAATGAAATCATGATTAACTGGTGCAATTCCATACACTAATAATAATTAGCGAAAGGACTAGAAAATTAAGAAATTCTCAATGATAATTTCTTAAGCCAATAAAAAAATATTTACTCCAAGAACAGAAAAAATAAATAAATAAATAAAGATCATCTTGAGGTGGAGACTGGAGAAACTAAAAACATTTCGTGGAACGATAAGTTTGATGCAGATCAATTCACAAACAATGTATAGGCCAACTAGATGGTGCATAAGAATGCAACCTTTCAACACAATCAATTTACTCAGTTTCAACAATAATAAATGAACTAGAGTGCTATATTCCAAGTTGATCAGAAACACACTTCATAAGCATTAACCTGAAGTACAACTTGCAATATTGCACTGTAAATCATATATGGATAAATCAGCACCAAAACTAACTTTAAACAACTTAATCTTTAAATACATATCAAGCCTCATTGGCAATTTTATGCAGAACTGCAAACCTAAATTGTGAAAATTATAATCTTACGTTTAATACAGAAGGCATAATCATGATAATTTACATTTTATGCCATTTATTCCTGTTAATAATGCATTTTTGTATGGATTTTCTTATATAAAATATTTCTCAGCGAAGAAACACTGATTTGTTTAACACAATGTTGTTATCTGTGTTACACACAATTATCTTTCAGAATGCAGTCTTAACTTAGGAATAAAAGAAGTTACCGATTGTATCTCTCGAAAACAAGAACCATTAGCGGGCTTGGATGATAAGCAAAGCTCTCCCACTCCAAACAGTTAATTTCCTTGACCCAGTTATCATCAATTTCCCCTTCCCAATCAATCACAAAACCATCTTCCCCCACAACATTCTTGATTGAATGCTGCTCAAAATACTCTGAAGCTCTAATTCCCCACCCCACATCAGCATCCAAAGGCCAATTCGGATCATCCTCCTCAACCACCATCTTCTTTTTCCTCCTCCCTTTACCAACATCATCATCACCATCTTCTTCTTCTTCATCACTACTGGTTTCAGAATCCACATCATCAACAACTCTCTCTTTTAATACACTCTCCTTATTCTCTAAAACTTGAGAATTCTGTTGTCTAATAGACTCAAAGGTCCTCTCAAGCGAGTTACGTACAAAATCTTCAACTGCAGCAGCTTCACTCATCCGACCCCGTCTCGGCTTTCTGGGGTTAGTTGTTGGGAACATTCTATCACTATCACTATCACCATCACCGTCACCATCACCATCTTCATCTCTGCTTTTAGAAAGTTGTTTTCTCCGAATTCGCATCCTTGTCTTTGGTTTATTACGAGGATTGGAACTGGGTTCGGGGTCAGGCTTGGAGGTGGAGTGAGAAGTTTTGGAAACAGCTAAACAGCTAAATGATCTTAACAAGTAACTAGGTTGTCCAAAGGAGGGCAATATGGGGTTAGAGAAGGGAAGACAAAGAGGTGAGGAGGATTTTGGCAAAACAAAACTCTGAAATATAGACATTTTGTTTCTCCACTCCAAATGCTAGAATTCAATCAAACTTGCTTGCTTGCAAATGAATATGATATAACTAGCAACAAAAGGGAAAAGCCATCCACTTCCAATTTATCAGCTGCTAAAAATTAATCAAACAGAAGACACTGGAAATGGTAAGACTGATTAGAGGATAATGAAGGACAGTTACAAACCTCGTAAGGCTATAGCTACAGCTTGCTCCTCCTGCCCGGGATGAACCAGTGAACAAACAAAACCCAGCCTAAATCCCTTTTTAAAACGACACCGTTTTTTATGTCCATCACCCAGCCGGGACGTAGTGCAAATACTGGAACGACGCCGTTGGATATTTTACCACAATACATTAACAATTCTTCAGGATATTTGAATATACTGTGTGTCTTTGTTTTTGCTACGTTTATAGTTTTTCTTTTGAACAAAAAATAAAAATAAAAAAATTATAACTGTAATAAAAAACAGTCAATTCTAAAATTTTCTTCTTTTGTTGTCTAATAAAGTATTGAACTATTTGAGTTAAAGATTAGGCTATCGTAACTTATACATTTTTTATAATTATTTATTTATTATAATTTATAGGTGAAAAAGAATAGTTAAAAAAATTCTCGATAAGTGTTTAACAAAATGATGATTTGAAACTCACAATTATTATAAAATCAAGAAATGTTATATATTTATCAAATAATTTATCGAAATATGGTAAATTTGATAGTTATAATATCAAAATATTGTTATTTCTCAAAATAAGACCCTTAAAACTTTATTTTTTTTTCATTTTTTCATTTTCATTTTGTAGGATAGGTGGGAAAAAATAAATTGCAGTATATCTAATCTATCATAATTTTAAAGGGAATATTATTGATATTTATTTATTTACAAATTATTCGTACAAAATCTTTGTCTTTATTGAATATGAACTTGTGTATTATTAGTAAGAGTAGTATTATTTATCATTTTATAAAGTTACTGGTTGATCAAATGAAAAATTGCGGAATAAAAACCCCAAATGTACTTCAAATGGAATGCACTAAATCAAATTTTATATGAAATTAATCTTTATTTTAAGAATTATTTTGACCAAAAAAGCAACAAAATTAAATGCATATATATATATAGCCAGGTAAAGAATAAAAGATCGATGTTGTATACACTGATTGATAGTGTAAATAAAAGATCGATATTTAGTTAATAAAATAACAAAATTGCCAAACTGATTTCAACAAAACAACAATAATTTCTCAGGAAAACGCAAATGATCAGTTTAAGAACATAAATTAAGTTCAATGAATTGATTTGTAATACTCCATTAATTGCTTTCCTTTTTCATCAACTCTATATATATATATATATACACATTACAGCTTACGTTATAATAAGATAACATTAGGTTTGCAATTTGCGATGCATGTAACAGGAGAAAAATCAGCTCTGTTTCATGCTTCCTCACTGTTATACACCAAAGGAAGTTCATGCATGCATTTGAAAGGCACCCGCATAACATTAATTCATCTACATGCATGCATGCGCTGCCAAGAGCCAAAATTGAAAATGAATAAGCATCGAAAGAAACCACTTTTCCTTCTTGTTATTCATAATACTACATTAGACCTTCTCGTGATCAGATTTACATGCATGATGCGTTCCTCATGCTCATCATCAATGCCCCATCAAAAACAAAACCGAGCTAACCCTCCACGCCGTTATCACCTAATTAACCACAACGACAAAAGAGAAGAGAGAAAGAGAGTTTTCTTTTTCCGGCGTCGTTTTTGGGTTTTTGACCCAGAAAATAAATCTAATTGGAAATCCCCAATTTTTAGTGGAGGAAGGGATCCTCAGCCAATGTGATTTCTCCACGTCTTCCGAACAAATTAAAAAAAAAAAGATAAATAAAAGAAAATCTCGCTAATGTACATCACATGTGTAAGAAGCGAGCTAGAAGCGTAGGGTTGACAATGCCCGGAATGTGGGCCCCACCTGTCTTGAGCAAACTCGCTACTTCCACGTACCTTTGATATTTCCCCTCCTGCGGCTCGGCTTCCTCCGGCTTAACCTTCCCCGACTCCTCAACTGACACTGGGCCCGGACCCACTCCCGCTGCTTCAAACGGCTGACCGAAGAGCGTGCCTCTCGTCAGGTACTCGAAAGCCAAGTAGCCGGCTAGTAGCTGATTAGACGAATCCGGCTCGGAAGCTTTATCTAAGCCGGCTTGAGATGCATCCGGCTTGAGCGGTTTTATTGGTGGCGGTTTGTAGTCGTCTCTCTCTTTGCGCTTCGTTGGCGTCAAAACGCGCCGAGGAGGGAGACGCATCGTTTTGGTATTCATAGCTTCTTCGTGGGTGCATGCCACGTCAGCACCAAATCCACCACAAAATATAAAATTCCCCTTTATTAGGGAAAATAAAAAAATAAAAGTTTCTCTTTCTACTTATTTAACGAATCAAAGCTGGATGGTAAAGAGTGAAAAAAAAAAAAAAAACAAAAATAAACAAAAATAAATAAATTAAAATTAAATAAAATTAAAAAAAAAAAAAAGACC
>JANLJB010031073.1:0-34380 GCA_026212285.1 Bursera cuneata | reverse complement strand
ATTTAAAAAAAAAAAAAAAACAAAAATAAACAAAAATAAATAAATTAAAATTAAATAAAATTAAAAAAAAAAAAAAGACCAAAAATTTGGTTACTGCCAATAATGACCGATGGATAGAGATCAGAGAAGAAGAGAGAACTAGGCTGAGAGCGCGAGAGGAAAAAGAGAAGTTAGAAGGAAGGAAAGGAATGAGTTTTGCGGAGGCTTGGAAGTATTTATAGCACTTGTACTAAACCACTGCCCTTACTTTTCAAACTAATTACAATTTTTACCAGAAAGTTGGAATGACAAATCCGCCCCTTATGTTTGGACCAGATTTTATGACTCTTTTGAGATTTTCTAAAACAGCCAATACTTAATTGGTTAATAAAAAAGGTACAAAGATTCCTGTTTAGCCATATTGAATAACACTGGTGAGTTCCTCTTCCTCATATCCAATTTCCCAAAATATAACCGATAAACACAATATTTTAAAATAAATATAATTGTTTTCAAAATATATTATATAAAAGGAGAACGAGAGGTTGTCAAATTCAAAATAACATTGTTATTTTGATGGAGCCCCGTCAAGGTTCTTAATATCCTACACAATAATATTATTACAAACAATATGAAGCAAATGACTCTTATAGATAAATTATCTTATCTATATAATATATTTTACCTTTAAAAAAAATTGATGAAAGTCAAACATATAATAAATGAATTCTAAATGTCTTCGTAAAATTAGGATAATAGTAATTAATAGCATTTAGAATCCGTCTTGATCATTTAGATAATGTTAATTAATGGTAAAGTCCATCGATTGATGTAGAAGGGTGATATTTGATTAATTTTTTTACTTCGCACATACATATAAAAGAAGATTTTTCATTTAATTTATGAGAAAATTACATTGACCCTAGTTAAATTTTGATAAAATACTTAACTCCATACTGTATATTTATCTTTCAGATTTTTAGGGGGTAAATGTTAATTTTTACAGAAACAGTGATAATTTTTTGAGGATAAATATTAATTTAACAAAAATTTAGAATTAAATATTTTTTTAAATTTAACTGGAGGCTCAAAGTAATTATCCGTTTAATTTATTATTTTTAGAACTTATAGCAGATATGAAAAACGTGCCACTTTTTTCATTTCCTCGTTTTTCTCATTATTATTAGTACTATTAATCTTCTTTTGAAGTTCAATTTTTTAATGTTAAATAATAAGCTATTTTATATTTTTTTTAAAAAGGCTATCATTAGTAAAATATTACTGCCACACAAAGTTGAAATAGTTACATAAAAGTCCAAATAGTTACTACACTATAAAACGATGACGTATTACTATCTAATTTTTTTATATAGTTACCCTTCATTTATCACTAATTATAACTTTGGTATTCAAGAATTTCTAGAGTTTTTAAATCGAAAATTAGAAAACATTGATTCTTCGTTTCGTGAATAAATGAGAGGAAAACAAATTAAGATTAATGTTTAAATATAATCAATAGTATAATTAAAAATATATTTTGAATTTTATTCATATCTAAATATCTTTAAAATTTTATTCATAAATCAGGGATATTTAAGTAATTACATAGAATATTAGATGATTTTGCGTTAGGGTGGGGTTATACACACCCCGAAATATACTATGTAGGTCCCAATTTTAATATAAAAATATATATTAATAAATTATATATAAATAAAATTATTAATTAAAACATAATTATTATATTAATTAAATCCGAATCTCTTTCTCACAACTCCTCCCTACCCGCATAGATTTTTCTTTTCTTTTCTTTTAATAAGTATTAACATAGTATTTTTATTAAATTTAAACTTAAAGAGAGTGTCACTAGCATTTATCTTATATTTTTCATGTAATTATTTCAAAGTGATGGACTAATATATCATTTTATTTATTTGTTTATTTGTTTTGTCTACAGAGACGGTGCCAGCAACAGAAGCCAAGAGTAGGTGGGTGTTATGCCATATTTTGGCTGGTGTACAGTTGTAAGGATAGTTATTTATTTTACTATAATTTTATTAAAAAAATCCTACAATAATATTTTTAACGAAGTATTTCAATTTTTTTTTAAAGTATACTAGAATGCTATGCTTAATTAAACGTTTTAATTAAACAATGTAAAATAAATTTAAAAAACTATTTATTTATATAGCAATTAACATGCTAATACGGTTTTTGTTTGGTATTATATTAGCGGTTGGTTAGTATGACTTATAATTCAAATGTTTTTTTTTTAAGAAGAAAAAAATTTAGAAAAAATGAGTTTGACTATCTGACAAGTCTGATGATGGTTAAACAACTTTTTTGTGACTAGCGACAAGTCGGACGATAGTCTGACAAGTCCAATGACGGTCTAATGACTGTTCGACTAGTCTGGCGATGGTTCGACGACTGTCCATCAAGTTCGGTAACATTTCAATGACTATTCGATAATTGTTTGATGAGTTCGCCGACGGTCTAATGATTGTCTGATAATTTTTGTGTTATTTTTTCGCTTGTTGGAAGGATATAATGATTTTAAATTTAGGGATGGTAGATAAATCCAATAAATCTTGGGGATTAGTTATTTTTCAAAATACCCCTTAATTTTGGGTCATTTCTAACCATTTCCCTTTAATAAAAGCTATATATATATATATATATATATTTTTTTTTTTTTTTTTTTTTTTTATTTTTTTTTTTTTTTTTTTTTTACTTTTTCCATTTAAATAATTTTTATTTTTGGGAGAAACAGACTTCAGTGTTAAAAACAAATACATCAAAATGTTTGAATGATTGAAATTCGATTGAATTCATACTGTATACCTAAAAACAAACAACCTATAAGTCAACGCTTTTCTAAATTTAAAAATTTTAAAAAGAGTAATTATCATTGACCATCCCTACCTTTCCTTTTTTTTTTCACTCATTGAATTCACTAATTTTGGGTAATTTTGTTATTTAACTTAACATTATCCTTAAAAAATTAATTATTTTTTATATGTATTAGTAAGGGTAAAATAATAAATTTATTAGAATATAGAGGTTAATAAATGTTAACTAACAGAATTTTTAACCGGAGGATTTGAGAAATTTTTTTTTCAAAACTTAAGGATGAAAGAATATAAAAAGGGCAAAAGTTTTATATGAGTAAAAAAAAAAAAGGTTGGGGTGGTCAGTGTAATTACTCTTTTTTAAAATTTGAAAATTTAAAAATCTATCACACAGACTCAATTCAATAATATATACACTGTCTTAAACAATTAGATAAATAATTTAAAAAAATATTAAGTCATTAGTACGAGTTTACATAAAGAAGTATAACTTCTTGAGCTTACGTGAGATTTTGATTAACCAAATCAAAAGAAAAATTGTATAATTTACACACACACAAAAAAGTTACTCCATTAAATATTAACGTTAGTATATTTATTTTAGGATCAAAGTAAAAATGCTTGAAAATATATCGTTATGACGATTTCTTTTTATATTTACAATATGAATGAGACTGAATTTAAGTAATTTTAATATTTATGAACTTAATATTATAGTCAAAGAATAATTAATTTTAATTATTTATTATAAAATAATTAAATTTGTAAACCTTTTAATATCTAATACTTCAATTTTAATTTTATCAAACTACTACTATGTAAATAGGTATAATGTGTTAAATAAAAACATAAGTGAAAATAAGATTAATAACAATATTGGTATAAAAAATATTAGTTTTCAGACATTAAAATAAATAAATAGCAAACTCAAGTTTTCAGACATTAAAAATACTTGTGAATTTTGGGATAGACTTGTTCGAAGAATTGTTGTTCATGTCACAAAGACATCAAAAAATGAATTTAGACCCTCACTACTTCCAGTGGTGCTCATTCCAGTAAGAAATATATCACGACAAAATACGAGAACCCAAACAGCTCTTATTTCATCGAGATGATTCAACAATTCATTATTCTCTAACTCATTTTCAGTACTCAAGGTATTCAATTTATCTTCAAATTCTTTTACTTTATATATGGAAAAAATATATTATTCCATTGGAACCTTGAATTTAGACTTTTTGAAGTACACATGTGACAACTTTTCAACAAACTTCTTATTGTCGTGCCAAAGACGTAAACGATGTTGAGTGTTTGGGAAACCCTTGGCAATTGGTCCCTCCGTTGTCAAGTCTTGGTAAGTGATAATAGAAGTTGGAAGGTATTCTCCCATAGCTTCAAGCCATGTCTCAAACAACCACACAAATGTCACTCTATCTCATCTCGTAGAAATGCATACCAAATTATATTGATTAGAAATGGTGATTTACTTCTATAAAGTGTGCAAATGGCATATCATACTTGGTGGTTCAATAAATTGTGTCAAAGGTGACTACATCACCAAAATAGTGATATGTCATATGTGATTGAGAGTCCACCCTAAAGAAATTAGATTTTATTCTATTTTCATCATATTGAATCGCATTAAAGAACAAGAGATTTTCAACTTGCTTTATAAGTGAGAACCAAATGAGCATCTACCCCCGTCTAGTTGCCTATGTCGAACATTTCTCAAGTGATTATAACAATCTCTACAATCAAAGCCAATGTGAGTACCATCAAGAACTAAACAAACTTTTCCAACTTGCAAATTTTTCAGGTGAAATGTTTCAATCAAGTGTTTAGTTGCTTTAGGCATGTGTTTATTTGACTTCGTTCTCATTATTCTTCACGGGGTAACTACATTTTGATTATGGATATCACAAAAAATTGAAACTTTCCGTTTGTTGGACCATTTATCATGTACAATTTACATTTTAGTTTCGCACTCGCATTTAACAGTACAACAATTTCTAACTCCTTTATTAATACTATCATTTTCATCATTTTCTTGTTTATCACCTTTTCTAATAGCTTCATGTTTCTTTTTCTTTGAAACATATTTTCCTTCATTTGAATAAACACAAATTATATACTCGTCACCTTATCTGAACCGTATCTAGCATTCGATAAAGATCGAGTTCGAATCCAAAATCCTTCTTGTTTACCTAAATTTTTACCATAATTTATAACTTATTAAATTGTTTCCAAAAACATTCCCACATATGATGCATGTAAGTTTTTTTCATCATTCTTAATTTGAAGTGTGCCAGTCACCTAAATGAAATTCCATATATTCTAACATGCTTATGTTACTTAAAAAAAAAAAATGATAAATAAAAAGTACATAATATAAATTAAAACTAGAAAAATGAAAATTAATCGTAAAAATTCAAGCACCTTAAAAAACTGAAGCTTCAATTATCATGTAAGTCACTATTTTATAAATTACATGCAACTTATAAAAAATATTAATATTTAAAAGAAGGATTAAATTTCTTATAAATTATTTTTTTAAATGCTATTGAATACATGAACCTTTTAAATTTGTTAATTCGTACAGCAAGTTTGGTTTTAAAGAAAAAGATGGAATGCAATCTCCACCATTAAAGTTTACAGAGGTAATAAAATTTATTTATTAACAATAATAGTAATCTAATATCATCTAATAGCTTATAAATTGTGTTAAAAATTTAAAATTTGTATAAATATATTGTTTTATATGATTTGGATTTTTTTAATATATTATTTATTTTAATGCTGATGTGTTAAACTGGACATGCCTGATTACAATTTTACCCTCATTATGTTGTATCTAGCGTCTGATAGTTAACGTGAGGGATGTGATTGTATATTCTCTAAAGGTGAGAGATTTTGGGCAGTTTCGTCAAACCGCAGAGGGTTTATGGTTATTTATTCAAACAGTAATACCACCTTAGTAAAAAAAAAAATGTTAATTCATATTAAATATTTTTGCAGAAGCCTCTTAAAATATTTTAAATTGGTTAGTTTGCCTTGAAAAGAACTCATTCCCTCCCTCCCGTGATTCGTAAAACTATCGATCAATTTATTTAATCAATTTATTTTTATTTAAATTTCTGGTCTGAACGATAATATAGTTTAACAATAAGGTTATTTATATCTAAATTATTACTTAAAATTATTTTTTAAGTAAATTTGGTGATTTTTTTCTTAGGTTGTATAAATTTTATTGTACCAGTTAATAATATATGTAGAAGTATCCATTAATTGTAATTTTATTATTATCATCATAAAACAAACATATTACCTATTTTTTGATATATTTATTTCTATTGAAGAAATATTATTTTATCCGATAAATATATTGATTATATTACACATTAATTCCTCTCTAAAAAAGGAAGAATAACAATATGAGAGGGGTTTTGTTCGTGAATGTTATTTATTATTCTATTGGAGCTTCAACAGCCACTCATCAAAGTCAATGATGAAAATAAAGACTATTTTGGTTTTGGTTAGGCACTTGGTAGATAAGAAAATAAAACACATTTATTCTAATGCACTCAGTCAGATACATTTCTTTCCATGCTTGTACCAACCACATCTGTCTCCTTCATTGCATTATCTAACTATCTCGAAAGCTTATGTAATTACTCACTTGTTCAACTCTCTTTTACTAAAATTAGGGGAAAAATTCGTTGACCCCCAATTAAATTTTAATAATTTTAACTCTAAATTTTTGTTAAATTAGTACTTATCTTTTAAAAATTAACACTCACTTCTTAAAATTTTTAAAAGTAAATGTTAATTTTTACAGAGATAGTGATAATTTTTAAAAAATAAATATTAATTTAATAAAAATCTAAAATTAAATATTTTTTCAAAATTTTCAGAATAAATATCCCTTAAAATTAAAATTAAGGATGCTTTTGATCGAAAATTTATAATACTGTTTACTGCAATCACTTTTAGAACGGGTATTACGAGGTGCAGCCTGCGACGTCAAATGCCATAAAAAAAATAAGGTTGTGCTCCCTCAAAAACTTGTTTATCGTTGCAGGGCCTGCAGGCTGCAGCGGCTGCCACCGGCAGGCAAGGAATCTAAACCTGTCCCTATCATCTTTAACTTAAACTTTTTTTTTTTTTTTGTGGAACTTTGTTGAGATAATTGAAAAAATTACAATTTTTAACTGCTATATATATATATATATATATATAATTTCAAATATTTAACTTGCTTCAATACTAACTAAAATCAAAATACTGATTTTTGGAAAAAAATATAAAATAAAAAATTGATTTTAAAGAATGTTTATAAAATTTCTAAAAAGTATAAAAAATTTAAGGGTAATTTTGAGAAATATTAATTTATTTTAATTGACTAACCAAATATTAATTATGAAGTTATCAAATGATATTAAATAATTATAATTATTGAGTGATATGTCCATATGTCTGAGTTTTTATATTTCTTCACTTTAAAATTTGATAATAAATTTGACATTTAATATTGAACTTGGTTGAAGAAAAACAATTGGATAAACAATTGAAACATTTTAAGATTTTTTTTATGATTGAAAAATCCTCTAATTTGATTATTTTTTATATATCCGAAGAATTTTCAAGAAAAAGGGTGATTTTTATGATTATTTTTTCAAATATAATAAACCAAGATAAGTTAATTAAGTGTAGAAGTACTTGAATATTTTTAATTTTATTTTGTGGGATATTATATGGAATATCTGAATACTTGAAAAATTAAAGGATTTTATTTAATTAAAAAAAGAGACAACCATTTTCTGGTAATTATTAATGATAAAATAATTTAATATTCGGAGTCGGATTGGACGAGTTGAGTCGCCGTCATTCAAATCAATCCCGTAATAAACCGTTAAAGAAGGGGAAAAACCGTTCGCCTGGTGCTTTGAAAACCGCGGTAAGAATCTTCCCTCTGCCTCCCTAACACTTAAAAATTAAAAAACACATAAAAATATTAATTTACTATTTATTAATTTTTAATTCAATTCAATTCGACTTTAAAAAAAAAAGAGGAGGAATTTTTGAGAAGTAGGACCCAGAACAAAGTTGGGTTTGATGATCTTTGTTGTGATAAATTTCGATTCATTGATCCCAAAATATCTTGTTGTTGACGATTGAATTGCAATTTTATGAGAACAACCAAGTGTAGGTGAAATTGAAAATTTTTTGGTGTTAGATATAAATATAAAAGAGAGTTGGAAGCGCGAGTAAAGGGGACAAAAGAGAAAAGAAAAGAAAAGCAAAGGAAAAGAGAGGAGGAGGAGGAGGACCAGAAAACAATTTGATTCTTGAAGGGAGTTTATGCGTGGGATGCTTTGATTCATTCGAAGAATAAACGGAATTTGGGAGATGGGTATTGGTGTTGATGTGTTGTGGGCTCGTTTTGTCTGCTTTTCTTTTTCTAAAAACAAAAGGTAACTTTTTTTTTTTTTTAAATTTGTTTATGTTGAGTGTGAAAATTTCTTATTTTTCTGAAGTTTTATAGCTGTTTTTATTTCAAATTTCAAATTTCAATTATTTATTTATTTTTAAATTTTGCATGAGATGTTTCAATTGAATTTGGGTAGTTTTTGGAGTGGGGTTGGTGAAATATTGATGGGGTTTTGGTTTTGTTGGTGACTCTTGAGGTTTTTAATGCTGGTTTTAGGGTTTGGTGCTTGAATTCTACTAAAGTTGTCTTTTTTCTTTTTGATGTTTTTGTTTCTGTTATGAGAGTTGTTTTAAGTCCTGTGTGTTTCTGGTTGTGATGAAGGTCGTTTCCCATTTTGTTTTCAGAATTTGGATTATTTATTTATCTTAGGCAATTTTGGTTTAGTGTAATTTGTTTACAGGTGAGATGTTATAATCATAGTAGAATATCTTTTGATTATTGAAACTTTTGTACAGTACAAGCCTACGTAAACATCTTTGATATAAGATTTTGATTTGTTCTAATTGTTTGTTGTCTTTGCGCTGGTGCTGCTGCTGCTTGAAGATTTTTAAGGGTTGGGAAACAGTATGAAGAGCAAAAACAGGACAATTAGGCACAAAAGAAGTGGAATCAGGCCCAAGTTTCGGAAGATTATGAACTGCATTTTCTCAGGAGAGCAATTACAAGCAGCGGATGAAATGATTTCATCTTCGGAATCTCTAGCTATCAAGGATTATTCACCGAGCGGGTATTCTTCTAGAGCTTGTGAGGCTGAGAAGCAGCCAGATACTGGCAATATAGAAGAGGCAGAGTGGTCTCTGCGTGAGAGGAGTTCTTTGAATTATGAGGTTGGTTACTTCAAACTTCTTAGGTTTAGAGTTTTACAGTCTTATAGGTAATTTTTTGTCTTTCTTTAGTAAAAATATGTGATAATGTTTTTGGCTTCTTTTTTTTTTAATTACAATTCTTGAAGTTTTTTAGAGGAATTTTCTTGGTACTTTTGGACCTGGTTTGAGGTCTATATGAAGACTGATGTCCAGTATGAGTAATGAAATTTAAATAATTTAAACTTTACAATGTTAATTGAGGGCTCAGTCCTGAAGTTTTGTGTCAGATGAATTATTTATCAAACTAGAGTTTCCCCATCTTGTTGACAAACTTTGCTAACTCTATTTTTCCCATCTACGCTCTAGTTTCTTGCTTTCCTGTCAGTCACTGACCCCTTGTCCATCTTAAAATTCTTATTTTAATAATAAATTATCTAATAAATATGTTTCTGGTTCCGGAAATAAGTGACAGGAAAGCTCATATTTTTCTGGAAATGAATTTCTAGTACGTTCTCCTGCTTGTACTGAGTAAATTTTCTGCATTGGGCAGGAAGCAAGATCACTGTTAGGAAGAATAGAGTATCAGAAAGGAAACATAGAAGCTGCTCTACATGTCTTCGAAGGGATAGATATTGCTGCAGCAACTCCAAAAATGAAAATTACGCTGGCTAGTAGAAGAGGAGAACGGCGTAAAAGACGTTCCCAAAACTATGCTTCACCACCAATGTCTATCCATACTGTCAGTATGCTTTTGGAAGCAATCTTTCTTAAAGCAAAATCATTGCAGGTTCTTGGGAGGTTTAAAGGTGCTTTTTCGCATCTGCATTAAAATTTCTGGAGTTATAAGCTTGAGTTATAGTTTCATTTTAACCATTATCACAGCCTGGTCTCCTTGATAGTCTATTGTTCTCAGGAAATTATGCAGTACTCCTTTATCTTGTTTTGTTATTCTGTTTGGGAAATGTTACTGTCATTTCCATTATCAACAAAATTTTTAGAAATCTGGAACAATTTTTTATATTTTGTTTTAAAGAAATTTTAAATATGTTTTATTTCGGAGAACTGGTCTTTCTGTTTTCTTTGAGAACGATATCAGAATGCAAGAAACCATTTTGTGATGTTTAGAATAGAGTATGGTAGTTGAAACAGAAATGACCTTTTATTTTTCTTTTATATCTCTTCCAGGAATTTCATTTGGTGAAAATATTGTATTTCTATATATCTATTTATTTAAGTTCTTGATAGATTATAGAATGAAACTAAATACTTTTATTAAATTTTTGACAACTTAAATGGGTATGCCTTCAAGTTCCATGCTCTATGATCCTATAACAATTCTAATGTTTGTTACTTGTATTCAGGCGTTCTTCATTTTGCTGGAGTTTTAGGTTGTGTTGAGCCATATGAACAATCTGTGTGATTTTGATTGTTGTTCATTGCCTTAATGATGTCTCTGGTGCTCAATGTCTTTGTGATACTCTCTCTTTATTCCTTTCATCCCCTTAACCACTTGTTTAATAAAGAACCAAAACTCAAAAGAAATGTTTATGAGATATACAGCTAGTTGAATTATCACTACTTCTAATCGAATATATTTTATTTTCAATCATTATTGCAGAAGCTGCTCAATCTTGCCAAGTTATTCTGGACATAGTTGAATCTTCATCACCAGAAGGCTTTCCTGAAAACCATGGTTCTGACTGTAAATTGCAGGAAACTGTTAACAAGGCTGTTGAGTTGCTTCCAGAATTATGGAAACAAGCCGATTCTCCATGCGAGGCAATCATGTCATATCGGCGGGCCCTTCTCCATCACTGGAACCTTGATGCTGAAACTACTGCAAAGATTCAAAAAGAGTTTGCCATTTTTCTACTGTATTGTGGAGGTGAAGCAGCAAGCCCCCCAAACCTCCGTTCCCTAATGGACAGTTCGTTTGTACCTAGAAACAATATAGAAGAGGCTATACTTCTGTTAATGATACTATTAAGAAAAGTTTCTCTCCAAAGAATTGATTGGGATCCGTCAATCTTGGATCACCTTTCATTTGCTATTTCTATTTCAGGTGATTTGAGGTCTTTAGCTAATCAGGTTGAAGAATTGCTTCCTGGGATTCTCAGTCAGAAAGAAATGTACTATATTCTAGCTCTCTGTTATTATGGATCCGGTGAGGACTTGGTTGCTTTAAATCTACTGAATAAATTGTTGAGTAGAAAAGAGGATCCAAAGTCTGTTCCTGCTTTATTATTAGCATCAAAGATTTGTGGGGAAAACCCTGATCACGCAGAAGAAGGGTCAAATTTTGCTTTCAGAGCTCTTGAATGCTTGGAGGGTGGATGCAATCAGTTGGAAAGTATTGCCAATTTTTTGTTAGGTATATCACTTTCAGCACAATCTAAATTAGCCATCAGTGATTCGGAGAGGGCCACAAGACAGTATGAGGGACTTCAGGCTCTGGAAAGTGCTGGGAGAAGTACAGGTATGAGAGACCCCAATATTCTGTACCACCTCAGCCTTGAAAATGCTGATCAGAGGAAGTTGGACATTGCTCTTTCTTATGCAAAGTCTTTTCTAAAACTAGAAGGTGGTTCTAATGTTAAAGGATGGTTGTTGATGGCACGAATATTATCAGCTAAAAGACGGTTTATTGATGCTGAAATTATTATAAATGCTGGTTTAGATCAGACTGGGAAATGGGATCAGGGAGAATTGCTGCGAACTAAAGCGAAGCTTCAAATTGCTCAGGGTCAGTTAAAGAGTGCCATTGAGACATATACACAACTTCTTGCTATTCTTCAAGTTCAGAGTAAAACCTTCAGTTCTGGGAAGAAGCTCCGCAAGGTTTTTGTCTACTAGTAATCTATTTCTGTTTCAATTCATTGCTATTTATTGATAACTTGAAGTGGTTATGAAAACAACTTCACCCAAATCTATGCATTTTGTGTTCTTGTTTGTAGTTAATTGAAGATTTTTGTTTGGGGAGCCAAAATGCTCCTTTGGAGTTACTTTTTCAAAATTTTATTTAAATTTGAGGAGAAGAACAGATTAATTCCATCCCGTTTGTTTCTCTTAAAAAGCAGATCAAGAATGATTCTTGCAATTTACACATGTTCTTGTTTATGTGTCACTTTATAATTTTTTTTCTTTTTTCTTTTCAATTAATCATGTCAAATTTGGAATAGATTTGGTTGAAGCAAAACTATTTACTTATTTATTTTAACCTCTGACAGGGCTGTGCAAATCCTGCTAGAAGTTTGGAATTGGAAGTATGGCATGATCTGGCTTTTATATACATAAGCCTGTCACAATGGCGTGATGCTGAGATCTGTCTTTCCAAATCCCAGGCCATTAGTTCTTTCTCTGCTACTAGATTTCACGCAATGGGTAAATTTTTTTATCCTTAAGTCAATGTTATTTTCTTAAGTTATATTTTCTCATTTGCCATTGACCGGAAACTGTAAATCCTATTTTTGGGTAAGATTTCACATGCCTCTGGTCACAGTGTTATTCATTTTTATCACCCATGAAGAAATTTTGATTAAAAGAGACTCCTCTGCTTCATAAGTTGTCATCAGGATTTATTATAATCTCCTGTTTCAAACTGGAAATTGACAGAGTAAAAGTATTCCAAAAGAAATTATGGTGTGATTCAGTTTTCTGGTGAATTTATTGTAGCACCAACACTAGGTGGGGGTAGAAAACAATTCTATTTGATTTCTTTGAAGCAATGGAACTGAACATGAACTTCCAGGGGACTGGCCCCGTGAATTTGAATTTGAAATTGTTGTTTGGCTTTAAGTAATACAAGTCCAAATTTTGAAATTCGGAGACTATTTAGTTTTTTTAGTTGCACACATTCTTTCTTTGACTAGTGAATTTCTTTTGGAATTTTACTTCTTTGGTGCCTGTGCTCATAATTGGACTTCTTATGATTTGCATATTTGCATGCTCTTTCATTTTGCTAAATTGCTGTTCTAATACGGTTTTCAAGGACTCTGAAACTTGTTGATTTCACAGGTGTGCTTTATGAAAAAAAGGGTCTCCATAAAGAAGCTATAAAAGCCTTCCGGAGTGCCTTAGATATTGATCCCACCCATGTCCCAAGCCTGATATCCACAGCTGTTGTTCTCAGAAAGCTCAGTGGACAATCAAATGCAATTGCCAGGGGCTTTTTGATGGCTGCTCTTCGGCTTGATATGATGAACGCTTCTGCATGGTATAATCTGGGTTTGCTTTGCAAATCTGAGGGTACCCAATCTTCAGCACTGGAAGCAGCTGAATGTTTTGAGGCTGCAGCCTCTCTAGAAGAGTCAGCACCAGTTGAACCCTTCAGATGACTTAAATTTTCTTTTTATGACTTCTCTTCCATAATTGTGTATGTCATATATTTCTCACACATTCTATAATTTACTGAAATAGCAATAAAAAAAAAAAAAAAATCTCTCTCTTTCGGTACTGCAGATAAGAAAAAAAAGAAAACAGAAATACTCCAGCCATTTTGTTTTGATAGTTTCCAAATGGTTTTGGCATGTATATCAGCATACAACTAACCTTCCTTGGTTGTCTTGATAGTTGATTCCTCATACTATTTATTTTAAGATAACATGTGTGTGATTAGACTTGATTGATATAAAAAGTAGATGCTGGATTCGATGCTTGTTCCACTTTGTTCTTTGGTTAATTGAGTGGAATGATAACAAAAGAAGGAGATTCCTTAATCCTAATACATCTTAAGGATAAGACAAACTGATGCTGGAGTTTGGACCCATCATGCAATCTCTATGCCCATTTTGCTAGCAAATTTGAAATTTTTTTTTCCAATAATTATTTATTATTTCAACCCAGTCTAATTAAAAATTGAAATCCAATCTAATTTGAAAAAAGATATCATCCAATCCACATGTATAAATTATAAAAAATTAAATTTATGATGTATCTTTAAATACAAGTAGTAGCTCATTATAACACATGAAATTCATTGATAATTAAATTACCATAATAATAATAACAAGCATTGAAAGCATCAAAAGCAATTTCAGTACAAGGACTAGCAGCCATATTCAATTGGCTCCTTCATTTAGGATTCATGAAAATCTTACCTCTCTAAATCTTTTAAAGGAGAAGAAAAAAACAGTGAAGATTACAAGGTGAAACAGATAATTATAAAATTTCAATAAAAAAAAAAGGAAAAATCACATGAATTTCGTTATAAATTAATATTTCATGTGAAAATAATAATAATATAAAGTTGAAGTTAAAAGTGTACCCAACAACGCTTCACGCCGAGAGTCACGACCAGACCACTTTAATTTTGACTCTCCTAACCTTCAGACGACCCCACGGCAACTTTTATGTCCTTTTTTCTTTTATTTATTTTTCATGAGCCCCTTCCTTTATTTTGTTTTATTATGTTTCCCCCCAAAACTTAGCTTATTATTATTATTATTCTCACTTGAGACCCTATATTTTGACAAATTATTTTTACCCCTTAATTTGTAACAATTTACATTTTTCACTCGTTCTTTACTGATCGATTATTTTGCTCGTTATTAAGTTTCCTTATTTGATCATATAAGATTTCTCATTCTCTCATTCCGTTGAGATATCATTTGTTCTGCCCAAAAGATATTTGTTATCATAATTTTGTATCATGAAATGCTTGTGAAGAGTTATCAAGATTCATATTTTCCTAAATCAGAATCAAATGCACCGAGAAGAGCACTTTACATCCATTCACACTTGAAATGTAATGGGGGAAGAAATGAAAATTCAAAAAAATATTGCCTCGATTGGAAATAACCCAATTTTGGATTATTATGCTTGGCAGAGTCTGATAGTAATAAAGAAGAATGGTATTGTGCTGTTGAATTAAGTTGTGTTGGGTGGGAAATGGCGAATGTGCTGTGGAATAATAAAGATTTGAGCTTTGTGTTGTTGAGACAATCTGGTGTCTACTGTAGACTCTAACGCCGACACGACACTGTCCCGAGTGAAATCCATTGGGAAAAGACAAAGACAAAAGACAAACAAACTCGGTCACTTGACTTGTAAGAAAAAGGACAACTGTTGTGTTGGACAGAGAGAGAGAGAGAGAGAGAGAGAGAAAGAGAGAGGTATTTGATTTTGATTTTGAGTGTCTGTATGCACTATACTTAGCTGTGTATATGCATATACGTTTGTTTCGTGAGTTTGATTTGTCACCTTTTGACACGGATTTCATCTCTGTGTTTTTGTTTTTTGAGTTTTATTAAGAAACTTGAAAAGGGTTTGTACTCTACCTGTATCCTTTTGTCGTTTGTTTAGAATCTGTGGAGAGGGGGAGAGAGATGGAGAGTGGAAAGAAAGCGGAAGCTGGCACATCAAGCGGTGGTGGTGGTGTTGATCAGCAAGAAAAGCAAGCTGAAATGAAGAGTGAGAAAACACTGAGGCAAGTGTTGGACGATGGAGATGAGGAAGGAGAAGAAGATTGTAAGGAAGGTGGTGAAGTCATCACTGGTTTCGTTCCTGGGCCTTTGGTTTCCCTCAAGGAACAGATTGAGAAAGACAAGGTATTTTCTTTCCACTACTGCACGTTTGTAACCTTCTAAATTCATGTATAATCTGAGTTTACTTATTTCAAAATCTTGTGTGTTTTTCTTTCAAAATCTCGTGTTTTTTCACTCTTCTGTTTGGTTTCTCAGAAAATGTGGGAAAATAAAAGAAATCTATAACATTGAGGACCAGAAAAACCACAAGTCTGCTCAACTTTATCTTACTTTTGCCCCCAACATCCCAGCAAGCAAATATGGGTTACAACTCTCGGTTCTTTTTTTTTTTTTTGGCCTTCACAGCTGCTGAATTCTGTTCTGATTAACTTTGTTGGTGCCATTTCTCTAGTTTTTGGAACTAACTTGAAATTAAGGTTCCAGTCTTCTTATTGAAGAAATAGTAAATGTCAATTTTTATTTATTTTTTGGAAACTAAACTATTCAAGAAACCTAAAGGATATGGATGGAGATTTAATTTAGTTGAGAACCCATTTTGCTTTGCAGGATGATGATAGCTTAAGGAGGTGGAAAGAGAAGCTGCTTGGCTGTGTTGAAGGCGATTTGAATGGTTTGTCTTATGGGGGTTTTAGTTTTACATTATCTTTTAACCCTTAATTTCATTTCTTCCTGTTAATGATGTTTGTTTCTTGTTTTATTAGGCCAAATGGAACCTGAAGTCAAATTTCACTCTATTGGAATCATATCCGATGACTTTGGGGAAATCAGCACTCCCTTGCCCGTAGATGAAAGACAGAATCGTGTCCTTTTTACGCTAAGGGAGGGTTCTCGGTATCAGCTGAAGTTGACTTTCACTGTTCTGCACAACATTGTTTCTGGCCTAACTTACTCCAACGAAGTGTGGAAGGCAGGACTCCAAGGTAAAGATTCTTCTTCCTTTGAATCTAAAGTTAAATCAATCTTGTTGACTGTTGAGATTGTGGAAACCCCAATATTCATTCGGCTGAAACCTAAATGCGGATGGAACGAAATGGTGGTGTGTATCTGGGTTACTGAGTCCCGAAATTTATGCATGTGTTTACATCGCCGGAGCTAAGTCTTTCAGATATAACCAACAGCCTTTATTGAACTTGCTCTCAAGAAAAAATTTGTCATATTAAAGATTGGATACTACCATTTGGAGAAAAAAGCAATTTAAACAAATGGTTTCAATGTTAATTAAACGTCCCATTTCAGATTTGCCATCATCTATTTTCCTTATTTGGCCGAGTATATCTTAATAGCATATTCCTTTTTTTTTATGGTAAATCTTACTTTTTTTTATTGCTTTCATAACTCATTACTGCATTTGCATACAATGACAGACGATATGAAGAAGGAAATGAAATGCATTTTCTGTTTGATCTAGTAAATAGATTTAGATGGTTCAAATTAAACACTGTATGATATATATCTTTATCCTTTAGTGGGGTTGTGTGGTGGGAAGAACTAGTAAGCTAAAAATTTGCATGATTTTGAAGAAGCTGTCTCTGTAGTTTAAAATTATAAATTTTATCATAATTTGAAAGACAAAGTTATCCTGCGGTTTGAGTTTTTCCATAATCCATTAATCTTCATATCCACGATACACCTTTCTGCACTCCCCCTCCCTCCCTTCTCATGTCCGTAGGATCTTATAATTGAAATGTATTCATTCATTTTATTCTATGTATGTTTTAATGTAAGTTATAAAAAATCGTTGCTTTTCCACACACAGAACAATTACCAAGCTGAGGCCACCTTACAGGCTAACTGAAAAGCCTAGGGTTTTTAGTTTGTTCATATTGTGATAATAATGGAAGTTGATGAAACGTGAAAATTTTGGAACCTCACAATCTTTCTTTTACACTTCAAGTCCCATTGATAACAAGATTCACTCCCTTAAAAACAATCATTTGATCTTATTTTCTTATGTGCCAAATATCAGCAAGTGTTAGTTTTTTTATTTTCCTCTTTCATATTTTGGGAATCAGTTGATCAAAACAAAGGGATGTTGGGCACATTTGCTCCTCAACGGGACCCGTATGTGCATACTTTGGAGGAGGAGACAACTCCATCTGGTGTGCTAGCTCGGGGTATTTATTCAGCAAAGCTCAAGGTATGTACGAGTGCAAGCTTGAATCAAGATTCTAATACTTATTGCCTATTGGTGAACATATTTCTCCCCATGTTATTATCACTTTTGTTAATTGGAAAGAAAATTATACCTACTTCTAGCCCATCCTGTTATTGTAGAAATATTTAGTATATTTAAACTGCTGATATGTTGTAAATTTGTGAAGATAATGCCAGAAGTTATAATTTGATATATGAAGTACATGTTTTTACCACCACTTTTTTTTTTTCGGTAATCTTCCAGAAGAAATAAAACTAAATTTGTTTCATGTTTGGTTACTGGTTCATGCAGTTTGAAGATGATGATAGAAGATGTCATATGGAACTCAAATATTCCTTTGAGATCAAGAAAAGCAGCTAGCCCTAGTTCTACTGGAATAGTTGTTTGCAGTTTTTTTTTTCTTTATTCTTTCTGTCATGTGAACTGCACACATGTTTGTGAGACTTGTTGAACATTTCATTGTAGGCAAATTAAGGTTTTAGTTTCTTTTACTCATTTGGGAGTTGGTGACACATCTTTCATTACCAACTTATTCCTGCATAGAAACTGTTGCTACTGATTGATATTTAGTAGCTATACTTCTCAAATTAATTCATCCCTGAGCCATGTATCTTCTTATGTGGTAATATTGTATAGATATGTGAAAAGTGATGTAGAGGCAATTTGGGAAAAGCCATTCAATTTTGTAAAATATCTGTGGATGAACTTAGGGGTCCAATTCCTAACACATTAGCAAAACAGATATCCAGATTATGTTTTTGAAAATTATGCCTCTGTGTAATGGGTAAGGTTTACACAATTGATCGGATGATTTGTGTCAGAACGTGACCTCCCAAATTTTTTTTTACGGTTATCAACATCCATCTGAATTGGAAACTAATACAGAACTCAAAACTAACTTTAATGTAATATTTAAAAACTTAACGAAGTAAGGGCAAACTTGTCATTTCAAAATTTTAATTATTTTCTTCTTTCTCCTTTGCCCTATTACTTCTCACCAATCCCTCCATTCCTTCTCCGCCATTTTTTAACCCTAAATCTCTCTGCTCTCAACCGCAGTTTGCCAACAAACCCAACTCATCGGAATCTCCATTATCCGAGAATCACGATCCAAACATCAATTTTCTCGTGGAAATCATCTCACATACTCCTCCCCAGAACCCGACTTTCTCAGAATCCAAACACTCTTCTGACCGTGAATCAAACGGGCGACGGCGGCAGATGGCGATGGACAGTGGCAGACGATGGTGGGTGGCGGCGCTTGCATGGCGGTTCTGAGTTGCCTGTTCTTTTCTCTTGCATGGCGGCCCTCCTCTATTTTGTCTCCATTCTACTTATGTATGTGTGAAATTAGCTTTAGATTAATTTCCCTTTTCTGTTAGATTCAGTTAGAGCTCTGTATTCTTCACTTTACTTACCATATTTCAGATTTCAGTTAGAGCTCTGTATTCTTCACTTTACTTACCATATTTATGCAGTTATTTTACATTTTTGGTTGATTTTTTTGTATTGTGCAAAGCTGTGTAAAAAAGGCAGTGAAGAATTGCAGTTAAATGGATTTTTTGGTTGATTTATTGTATTGTGCAAAGCAGTGTCAATCAGGCAGTGAAGAAAAGGGATTTTTTTTTTTTTTTGGGTTGATTTTTGGTGTTGTCTAAAGAAGTGTCAAGCAGCAGGCATATACCCTGCAAATTAGCCCTCCAATAATTACTGAGTAAAAATTGAATCTTTAGATTCTTGTAATGGTTGTTTGGATTTAGAGAATATGATTACTCTAAATTTTTTTTATATGCACATAATATATCGTTTTATATATGAAAATAAATTTAATTATAATATTTACTTACATGGTTTCTAATTTAAAAAATATCAAATGCAATGGTATTTTAGTTTAATTTGTATACATTTATTTGGGATAAAATGGGTTTTTGAGTTTAATTTTTATATATTTATTTGGGGCAAAATGGGTGTTTGAGTTTAATTTGTATATATTTTGGAAATTTTAAAGGTAAAATAAATATCGATTTTTTTAATTACTTTCAGTAAAAATGTATAAAATAAATAATAATAAAAAATAATATATATCATCTTCTGTCGAGTCTCATCTTCAAGCCTAATTTTAAGAAATCTGGTAGCTTCTGAATCTTCTCCTTCTTTTGGCTATCTATACGACCCATCTCCCCATCCCAAAACCCAATCACCAAACCTGGACTCTGAAATTTGCAAAAAAAAAAGGCGTAATTCCAGCTAAAATTTGATGCGTTGGGTTGGTTCACGAGGTCAGACAGCTTTGTTTGTAGATTCTCATCACTACCAATAGCCATTAAGAGATTCTCATTCGAAATTGAGCTCGATAATAAGTAATAGAAAGCTCTTGTGCCCAAGACAGCAACTACCATAGCCTTGTCTTCCTCATTCCACGAAGTACGTTCCATATTAACCACCTCTAGTTTCATTTCTAGACTCAAACCAAAAAAAAAAAAAAAAAAAATTATCCAAACTTACTATATTTTGCAAATAAAAATCTACTCTCCAAACAAGAAATTAAAAAACTTTAATTCAGAAACCTCAGTTTAANACACACAAACCAAAAAAAAAAAAAAAAAAAAAAATTATCCGAACTTACTATATTTTGCAAATAAAAATCTACTCTCCAAACAAGAAATTAAAAAACTTTAATTCAGAAACCTCAGTTTAATGTATTCAAAGAGATTAACAAGACCAAAAACCATATGGCGTTGACTTACATGAGAGCTGTAAAATAAAATTTTCCCAAGAAAGTGATAAGTTCAATAAGGAAGCAATATAACCAGAAAATGTAGGATCGGTTTATGAATTATCAGAAACAAGTCGACGAGAGAGTTTCACAGAGGAGAAGCGGGAGCGAAGAAGCGAGAGAGAAATGGAGTTTATTGCTTGTTTGAAAAAGGTGTCTTTTATTTTGATTCTAATTAGAAATCAAAACTGATTAACGTGAATTTTCTTTCTCTTGGGATGGTGAGATTTCCGTTCCCGTGTTTAATTTTTTCTAGCCAAATAGTAGAAATAGAAATAATCCATTTCCATTTCTGAGTACCGATCAAATTATCGAGTTAATTCGTTACACAATTATTGACCAATGTCAGAACAAGTATTTAAAAATGTGTCTTGATACGCACGATATCAGATACTTATTGCTCATACTTATTGAGCAATGCATAAACTATCAAATGTCATATTCGTATCCGGTGAAATGAAAATTTGATACTTCAAATTTTAAAATATTGTTATATCTAAAAATAAAACCACTTCAAAATTTTTACTTGAAAATTTAAGGGAGTCAAAATCACACCATTAATTAAAACATGTACCAAAAAAGAATCATTCTTCACAATCTTGTAAAATGATTTAAGATACAAATGGTCCCGTACAGTTCTATTACTGTCCCCTCACATCATCAATAAATCTTAAAAAAGAAAAAATTACATCAACAATTACCCATATACAAACAAATCGCAATGAATATCAGGTTTATTGTCAACTTCTCACCACCAGACCATTTGTGTCGCAACTAAAGTGCATCTGTATCCACACTTAGTTTAACAGACCGAAGATTCAAGTCTGCTTTTCTCCAGAATTTAGATGCCAATATCAAGCGGACCAACTATGAGAGTTCGTGTTATCCTGAAGTTGCAGATTAGTGCAAGAAGCTGAGATGCCTGGTTACAATGCTGGCAGACGCCACTACCAGCTAATGTTCTGAGGCTTCAATAGACAAATTCGATTTGTGAATAACTTACGAGCAATGACTTTATCATAGACTTCATTTTACAAGAGACAAGATGCTTGTTAATGGTCGGCACCATCAGTCGAAGCAAAACAATTGGCAATAATGCATACATATGGTTTGTATAGAGCAGCAATGAGCACCTGAGGCAATAATATGGAAAGATTATTTATAGAGCATAATTTATGAAAGTTGTTTTCCAATCAAAAACTTCCAACATGTTTTGCAGGTATTTATCTGCGACTCAAGGGGATCTAGACATAAATTATAATAAACATTCGAAAATTCCATGATTTCAATTGCAGAGTACGTATATCATTAACTAGAGCATCTGAAATGGTCAACTTTGATTTGCATAGGTTGTCAAGAATGTTAATATTATAGTATGACGAAGCAACAGTCGATTTTTGAAAGTGGGTGGTTGTGGAGCTATGATAGGCTTTTAGTTCAAAACTTCCCAAACAAAAAATAAAGGACCACAAAAGGTTTTTTTATTTCTTTAGCAATTCCAATTCTTTTCCAGCGTGATCCATTACAAAGCTGGACAAGCCTTCCAAGGAAATATTGCAAGGAATCAAGTGAGCAGTTCAACTATAATCCTAGACAAGGGGCAGAAAAAAAATGCTCAGAGAAAACATGTGAGATTGTTTGGTCAGAAACAAAATATGCAAAAGAAATTATTTTATCTCAAGAAGGTGGACTCAAAGGGAACTGGCTAATGATACACTATGTCTATACCTGAGTTCCACTCTCGTGATTTAAACTCAACTGCTAAAAAATAACTTGGATAAGGAACAAGAAAAGGGAATTTACCTTCTAGTTTTAAACATAATGCAAGAGCAGAACAGCTGTAGAGTTCTTTAACCTACAGCTCTGTCCTAGATGAACATCCCCAAACATATACCTAAATCACCACAAATCAGATATTAAATTCTCAAAACAAACAAAGCTGTTTCTATTGAACTAATAATAAGCAGCTGATAACCTATATTCACAGTGTTCTGGCCATGCACAGCGAGCTTTTCCATAATCCCAATAGCAGTCCTCATTTCTCAGAGGTCCACGTTTAGCTATTAAACATCATATATTATTAAACAAAGCTCAAGGTGGTTTTGAAGAGAAACATAAAAGATATGAAGCAAGATTCACCTTTTGTAACAAATTTTGATGTTGCATCAGGATGAATATCATGCCACATCTGAAGCCATAATTCCCGCATTAGAACCGGGGATCTTACAATATTCCTGTGATTTGCTACATGAAGATGGGGTCAGTTTGATGTTTGTATCTCAAACTCAAGTTGAAAGTTTCATAAGAAATCAAATTCTTCTCCTATGGTAATTGCAGTAAATCAATCAATATTCTGAAATACAGACAGAGAGTGATGCAGCCCATGGATAACTCAAATTCTTCTAAAGAAAAATTTCCAAATAAAACTACCAACTTTACATAGCAAGGTTACCCATATGCTCCTATCTTTCATAAAAGCCCATGATAGAGAGAAGTAATAATATTAGTAATTCTAGCCTAAAAAGTTTGCAATCTATTCTTTTATTCGTTCTTTTTTCTTTTCTCTCCTACAAGACAAGCTTTCCAATCCAAATGATCCTGTAAGCTTTTTCCAATCCTGTTAGTACATTTGTATATATCCTTGATATGAAGTTTCCAAAGACCATTCATAAATGATAATTTCTCCTAAATATGATGGTTTCTAAATTTGTACATTACCATAAATCTTGTCCAAATAAAATACTTGATCATCCAAATCTAGAAGGGGAATTTGCCAAAATGGCCTTTTTGGAGGGGGGGTCTTTGAAAAATAACCTAGCTCTAATGTTTCTCTCATTCACCTAACCCTCAACAGTAATATTTCCCTTATATCCCCCATTAACCCTCACCTCTATTTTTTTAAAATCAAATTATTTTAAAACAGTAAACATCTAACGAAGTTTCTCTCTCAGTTCATGAACTCTCTCTTAAACTTCTCGCTCTTCACTCACAATCCTCACGACTCAACGAACGTCGAAGACAAATCGAGAGTAAAGGAACTAACACAAACGATAGATAACCATTGATACTTAAATTTTTTTTTTTTGAAAAAAATTACACTTATTCATGGATGTTATTTTGGATTGTTTGGACTATGGATACTAAATCATTGTTGATGTTGTTTGGAGTGTAATGTTGTAGAAAAAGTATGTTTTTAGATTGTTTGGGTAGTACTTTATAGTGAGAATTCGGAGTATTGTAGATTGGGTTTTCTAACGGACGAATCGTCATTTTGCTAAAGAAGACGAATCGAAATGAAGGTCTGACAGTCATTTTCCAAAATGAAGGTAAGGGTAAATAGGGGATATAAGGGAAATATTACTGTTGAGGGCTAGGTGAATGAGAGAAACATTGGAACTGGGTTATTTTTCAAAGACCCCCCCTCCAAATAGGCCATTTTGGCAAATTCTCCAATCTAGAAGAACCAAACAGTAGGATTATATGGCCTATGATGCTTGACGTCATGTTGTTTCCAATGAGAATATAATCATTGGAATGTTGTTGGGCACTATTTGTAGTCAAAGTTAAAGATAAAAATCATGCTTCACTTTGTGAGAACTTCAGGGACATGCCATCCACCTTTATCTAGCTCCCAAACTGCTGTCCTCCTTCCTGGAATACTTTCAGAATCTTCATAATATGTTATGTACTTGACCCTTGGTGACCTTGTCATGTTGGGAACTATATCTGTGTCACGATGATGCTCTACATTCAATTCAACTTGTACATCAGATCCATCATGCTCGGACTGCAATTTTGAGAAGAAAGAATAAATATTTCTGACTCATAAATGATCAACCTTTGGTAAAGAAGCATTTCCCTTGCCTTTTTTTTTTTCTTTAAATCAGGACTGAGAGAACATCGGGAATTTATTAATTATTTATTTTGATAAGGCATTAAACTTACTACTGGAAGTTATTAGAAAGAGAAAATTAATGGGCACTCAACTTTGCATACATATACCCAGATATGCATGCGTGCACAAACTCATACAATATAAATTGTTTGCTGTATTGACTAGATTACCTGAGGAGCCCTAGTTATGTTTACTTTTGGTCCAAGCCAATTCTTGCACCAAGAGAGGGAATGATATGGAACCTGTTACAGACATACGTGTATTTACTAACACTAAATGCAAAACATTCAGTTTCAAAAACTATATTGCAAACTTTAACATAGTTGCCCAAGATTCTACTTTATTGCAGTTATGAACACAAGTAAAATGTCTAAGCTTACAGTCTCATCCCCACTTGCTGTTCCCGGATTTCCTTCAACCAGATTCCCTGACCTGAAAGAACCATACAAAAAATATATGTTTCCTCTCATAAAAAGAACCATTTCCAGTATGTTTACAATTTGGCACCCCTATACTTGACCAACAAGCAATAATTATTACAAGGAAAGTTGTTTAATTTTTACATATATCCATGCATTGCAAACGCATCAACTTCCATATGAGTTAAAAGTACATGAAAAGGAGAATGGGCATGCTGTTAGCAATTGAACAGTTATGGGAATTATCACACTAAACAGAATAGATCGGATATGGAGCAACTAGTTAGAAATAGAAAAGAAGTTTTAGTAAATGATTTACTACTGCAAGCGGTCCAGAAGACAATTTCATAATAAAAGAAGCAAGAAGCATGAACTAACTAATAAACTGCAAATGCAAGCTTTTCCCCACAAAGCGATATATGACTTAGATAAACAATAAACTGGTGATAGGTAAATTTCCTTAAAAATGGCTAACAATCATTTAGAAAGTGTTTGAGGGAACATCAAGAGAAGGATTAGTTATACAAGTAAAAAAGGATCATTACTACTAGATGCTGTCATGGTATCTATTATTAAAAGTCGATAATAGTTTCTATGATATTGAGGTACCTACAGTGGTGTATTATACACTTAATTATGCAACATCACATGCTCCTTCTACAAAAATTTTCAAAATTCATAACTGAATGTGCTTAACATTTGATCCTGAGCACAGCAGGAATTATTGTTCCATCACTTGGTCGAGCTTTAAAGAGTAAATTGGCAGTTAACAGAAAACATAGATATTAAGCATGCTGTTGCAGTTAGTATTAACATTTCTTGCCCTTAGTTAACCGGCCACAAAGGAAACAGAAATTGATATTTCATTTGATATATTTATCCATAGAATGTACGTATCCCAAGTGATATGATAACCCAAATATTTTATACCAAATTATGTGCCTTTTGATTTGGCATTAACATTTCAATATATGATGATGTGGTGAGTGATTATCATCGAGTGGATGACACATCACCTAGGATGAAAAATTTCAGATATCACTTAGGATGTGTAACATTACTCTTATCCATATGGTAAAGGACATGGAGATGTAAAGAGAATAAAAATCCCAATTGAGTAGTACACTTGTGTTTCTCGAGTAACAATTTAAATTTGATAGGACTTTGGTGGATGCTATCCAGTGATGCTTCTACATAATCATGTGTGTGACTGTGCTAATTGAATTATGGTTCTTTACGGATGACATTTACCTTGAGAAGAGAGATCCTTCAATCTCATAAATAACATCAGTTATGATCCAATTATCAGGGTAAGGCTTGCCACTTGGCGCAAAATAGTATCCCACCTGTTTTGCCATTATAAAGATACCAGACTATTAGTCACCATAAGGTTATAAGCTAAACATAGAATGAACACCAAGAACACTTCTCAGTCTTAAAAGAAAATATAAATGGACTGATTTGTAGATGATCTGAAAGAATATGACTCATAAATACAGCAAAAATAAACAAAAACCTTTGATGCAATAGATATTCTGCAACTCCTTGAGAACCAAAGACATAGATAAATTGTTGATAGACTCCCCAAAGCTACATAAAATCATTAAAAAATGGATATCCAGTTTTTGAGAACCAATAATAGCCGGAACAAAGCAATTTCACATCCTTTAGCAACTCAAAACTTGGGAAAGGCACATAGTCAAAGAAAAATATATTCCTCTACTAAGCCTAACATTTTTTAAAGTTAAAAGGTAGATCACTTAGCAGCTTGCTTCAAGCAATTATAATCACATAACAGTTAAAACATTGTTCCACATTACATCACATAACAGTTAAAGTTATAAAAATGTTCAAGAAAATTATAATCATTAAATATAGTTAGAGAATGTGATTTTACCTCAGTCTTTGAGTCTATTCCATAGATACAAAAAACATTTTTTATAGGTGGTCTATCCCAGGGTGTAAGAGGATTCAGAACAGGATCACCATGATATGACCTGAAAAAGAAAATGTGGAGGCACAACTAAGCACATCATCTATATCTAATACAGCGTTAAAAGTTTTCAATACTGAACTAAATCACCAAAAGAGAAACAGGCCGTGAAAAGTTTTCTTTCTTTTGTTTAGCTTTGTGCATGGAAATATGCAAATCAATGTGATCTCTTTTAATTAAACAACCACTTAAAAGTTGTGAAAAGCTCTCTATTTGACAATCACCTAAAAACAAAATTATAGGTGGTCTGTTGCTCCATATCAATGAGAAGCAGAATACAACTCATGCCCTTGATAACAAGTTTCTTCCATTAGAAAACTCATTTTATGTTGCAGAAAGCGTCTAATTTAACGTGGCAGTGTGTATATGACACTGCAGCTACCCTAAAGCATATTCATCCAAAGAGGATTCTGGAGACTGTAACTCCAGAGAAGGGTATTAATCATGAATATTGTTCCATTCAATAACTTCCAAAACATTAAAAACTATTATGATTCCCTCCCTCATTGAGAAGTAAAGGTTTGTTTTATAAATTGAGTAAGAGGGGTAAAAATAAAGGGGCCAGTTACAGACATGGACTTTGAGTTTCTGAGATAAGAAGCTCGGAAGAGTAAAAATTATTTTGAAAACAAAACGATGTTTGTTTTGCTGAAGCAAAAGGAGATGAAATCTAGAAGTTCATTGCAAAGTTTCTCTCAAGGTAAATGGATTCTACCCCAACATAGAAAACAAAGGAAATATTCACATATTTTAACCTTCTATGTTAGAGAGTTGAAACATATAGTACAAAGAGCCGCATAACTATTATTAAGACAATACCCACTTCTCTAATAGGTATAACAGCCTCTTGCTCTCTGGGTCATAATCCTCTATTGATTTGAAAAAGGTCCCATCAGATACTTCGCGTGCAGAGAAGGATAACTGTGTAGGAAGTCCACATTCCATGCTGGAGATGTTGGTCTGAGCTATTTCTGGAATTGATGGATAAGCATCAAATCCTGTTAATAAAAGAGGTGAACAGAGTATATAAGCAAACTAATAACATTATCGCCATGAATTATACTAAAGAGTCTAGAGTCTTACCACGTACTGAAGGAATTTCAATATTGATGATATTTGTCGGCCACCCAGAATAGTTTAAACGATATTCCTGTGCATCACACTGATATGTATGATGATCCTTCCTGATAGTAGCAGAGAAATGTTTCCAGTATATGTTATCTGCTCTACAATACTTTGAAACCGGCGTCATCCATAATGAAGAACCAAAAGAATTGAACATCAATCGAGCTGTTCCCTGACACCTTGCCAAAATAAACATTATGCACATTTCACAGGCAACCAAATTGATAGCATCATGTAACAGAATTAGATGCCCACAAGCACAAAAAAAACATGACTAAGTCACATTTCATTAAGCTACACTACTGTAAGTTATCGAGGTTAATTCAAATTACAACAGTGTGATATTTGAACCAATAGGCAGAACACTCTAAAAGGAAGATTACCATCTAGACTGCAAATATATTGTGAGATCTCAATCAACATGACAGTTCCACTTGACATCCAGCAATGCAAGTTAACACTAAGCTCTAAGAACAAACTGGCTACCATGTTAGGCCCCTTAGACTAGAGACTAAAGAAGCTTACATTTAAAAAAAATGATGCCATGGGCAATAACAAAAAACAACAGAAAAAGTCAACTAGTAATTGATTGATTAAATTAGAAGCAAAACAGAATCACATGTTGGAGAAGTAAAATAGATCATCAAGTTATCAAACAAGAGTGACACCTACACATAGTAAAGAGAAGTATAGAAATGGTTTTCATAATAAAAAGGAAAACCTCAGAAATAGGAAGACCAAATGTGAAGCCAGATAGTGTTGCTCTAACGGTCTCAGTTGCACCAAGAAAAGGAGATCCTGGAATCAAGCAAATATCATACAGGAAATAAATGACATATATCATCATCCCAAGCAACTCTACCTTCTAGGACAATAGGTTCAAAACAAATCAATCATACCAACGGCAAAATAGGCATGAATATGTTCATCCAGCCACCGTATGTAATGTTTTGGAGCAATTTCAAGCTTTAACCACTCCAGAAAGTAACGGAACACATTATTACCCAATGAGTGAGCAAGCACTAATGAGGGGCCGCCACGAAGTTTCAGGGCAGTTTCAAATGTCAACCTGTATTGAGAACAAAGCAGTTGGTATCTAAGCATCTCTGATCAATCATCAAGTGAAGTTCATTGTCACTGTAACATTTTAAAGACAGACGATTCACATAATTAGGCATTTTAGTATTCACTTTATAACTCAAAAAAGAAAGTGTTCATCGACTTTATAATCAATGGCCTATCCTCAACTTCAACTTGACCATTTATATTTCAGTACACAACTGCAGCTGCGCTTGTGTGTTGGCTAGATTGAACAACAAATAACCAGTTGTTAACATAAGCAACTTTAAGAGAAAATTAGAAATTCATTGGCAAACAATCTAATATGTACCAGACCTTCTTGAAACATATTATCTTCTTGACAGTGGAAAATACAACATTAAAAGAGACACTAGAAAGATGATTATCAATTAAGATTTAAAATTAAAGCCATAAAATGTTTGAAAAGTTTATATGACACAAAACACCTATTACTTTAGGCATTTGAAAATTGATTTAGGTAACTAGAGAAAATGTAGGGCAGGGAAAATATAAATATATAAATGAAAGCTTTATTGGCAAACAATTGCAAGCATTTACCTCAATTAGAGCAACATTACAGTTGGTAAAGATCTTATTTCTGGGTCCAAAGAAGGGAAACGGAATTATAAATTTGAACGAATTTCTATAATTAGTTTCACACTTCTCAACTCAGTAGAAAAAAGTGATTTCTGTGGACTAACAAATATGTAATGGGCAAAAAGGCAATATACCCAGAGAAGTTCATGATAGCTAGTAACAACAATGTGTATTAGTGTATGAGGAAAAGAGTACATATTAAAGATACAAACTTTAGCTTGTGAAAATAGAGATCTCGCTCCTCAAGCTTCGCTGGTGACAATCTCCAATCATATGGAACAGCAATGATAGCATTAGCCTCAATACCAAATTCAATGCACCACTTTATCCATTCTTTCCACACTGAAGATAGAGGACCTGCGACAACGAAACAAGTTTAGTTAAGCACGTCATAACATCATAAGCAACCAGAAATTAATCGAATTTATCTACAAACAAATTGAAATTAACCAGTTATATAGCCTGGATCAAGTTCTGTAATGGCAGAAAGACCGCTATCCGGCCGAGACTTGCATTCAGGATGATCCGTTTGATTGTGAGGATCAAGTATCATGCACTTAAGCCAGCAGTTCACCGCAGACAGAAGCTGCAAGACCACGTGAATACAAAAACTTCAGTTCATGCAATGCAATCCATCACCATAATCAATCCTTTCACTAAATAATTCTTAAATACTTATAGGCCATTCATACTGATATGAACAAAAATAGAGTACATGAGAGTTTCGATTAAAACGAACAACGTAAAGAAAGCAGGATTATGCAAAGATATGAGGACCACAATTCGAGAGAGGAAGAGTTGAAATGGTGAAAGCTTACTTTGGTAGTGTCAAGCCAGACGAGGTCGAGAGGATTGAAATCGAGGGGAGAGTAGGGGCAGTCAAGGATTGACCATGCTCTTAGCTGAGTCGACGCGAAACCTGGTATTATGATTCCAGATACCTTGGAGTAGTCTCCGCCGAACTCGCCGCCATTTGCGGAGGTTTTACGGAGAGCTATAAGGAGAACGAAAGCGAGGATGACGAAACGACGTTGTAGTACTATCATTTGCAATTGGAAGAGCATGGTCTAGAAAGAGAGAGAGAGCCTCTGCGAGTGTGGGCGGGCGTTGTGACCATCACTTGGGACTTGGACGTTTGGTGTTCTGTATGCCACGGGAACACCATTAATTCCTATACTACCCTTCTTCGTTTGGTCAACACATTCAAAATACACAGTGCTATTTACGCCTATTGGGAACGGTGTCGTGGCCTACTCTGCTTCTGTTTCGTTACACCTGCCAAAATTTGAGTTGACAACTTTTTAGAAAAATTAAAATAATCAAATAATCATCTGCTCGATGACCTTATTATCATACTTTAACACTTCAAAAGTTCTATTGTATAATGACAAAAGTGTCATTAAAATTTAATTTTATACTTAAATCAATAAATTTATACATTTATAAATCGCTTTCGAATAATATGTTAAGTTACCTTAAAATAAATCCATCCAACGTTATGTAATTCTTTTAAAAAAATTTAGGAAGTAAAAGTATTATTCACTTCAAATTTTTAATCTTAATAGTCCGGCATAAGTCAGCTCAGAAAACGAGACCGTTTTCGAGGAAATGGCGCCAATTCGAGAACAAATAGAGAGAAAGGATTTGAGACGAAGACTAAAACGACAAGAAAGCGAGAACAAAACGCTGGTTTATTCATCTTCGCTTTGTTTACAATTGAACGAAGAAACCAAAGCTTACCAAAGAAAACAATGGCGAAAAACGACGTCAGACAGCTCCAAACGTTGCCTTTTCATGCGATTAAGGATCCTGTTCGACTCTCGTCCATTGAAGGTTGCAGTCAGTTTCCTTGGGAATGCCTTCCACGTCATCAAGATTCCGGTTCAGAGACCATCAGGAGATGGAGAACCCAGCGCAGTCCAACAACAGCTCCGATATCTCCTCGGTATCCAGTGATGACGAGTCGGAGTTCCAATCGATGACTGCCAAGGTAAATCTTTCTTCTATTTCTCTTCCTTTATGTGTTTGTGATTTTGATATCGTAACGTGGTGTTCTTTGTAGGGAGTTAAGCATCTTTGTTCAGAGCTGCTTGAATTGAAGGAGGTATCGGATGAAGATTTTCACAGGAATATCTTTTTAAGTTATGCAGCTTTTGTGAGGTAATTTCTGTTCTTATCATAATTCTTGTTGTAATTTAACTTTTGAATTTCATTAAGCAGCAATGATATAAAAGATACATAAGCCTGTTTGATATAGAATTCGTTAGTTCTGAAATAATGGCGCCAAAAGATCATTTGGAAATTATTAACTAAAAGTTTGTTTAAAATCTAGAAACTGTAAACTGAATCCAAAATCTACAGATTGTTTTGAAGTTTTTGAAAATCCTTTCTGGTTTGCGAACTAAATGCTGCCTAAAGATTACGCTTATAATCTAATTGAACGGATCATGGACGTATGTTATCATATGTGCAGAATATTTGAGGAAGTAGAAGGCGTGGAAGAGCAACTGAAGCAACTGAAAAGCCAAGTCATTCTCCAGAGAAGGCTTGTAAAAGACCTTATAGATGGGATATCTCTAAAAGCTTTATCAAAGGAATCGCTTGAATCAATTATTGATCAATCCGAAACTACTGAGCCATCTTCCCTGAGCGAATTAGAGGCACAAATTAGTTATGTATCAGAAACCCTGGACATTATCCTGGCTGAAAATAGAATTGATGAAGCCATAAACGTCTTGGAGATGGAGGATGAGAATTTTCATAGACTACAATTTGATGACAATTCACCCTCAGATGTCTTACTGCTATATGACTCTGCCATTTCCGAGAAGAAGGCTATGCTCACATTACAGTTGACACTGGTGGCTGAAAACCCAAGAATATCTGCGCCAGAACTTCAAAAGGCACTAGTTCAACTCTGCAGGCTAGGTGAGAGCCATCTTGCAACTCAGTTATTGCTTAAATATTACCATTCACGTATTGCAACTGGAATACACAGTTTGCAGTGTTCAAAATCGTACTTACGTGGGGTATACATCAGGGAGCTAGCGAAATTTGTTTTTTCTATGATTTCTCAAGCTGCTAGGAGCTTTGTAATGCTATATGGAGAAACTTCACCTTATGCTTCAGAACTTATTCAGTGGGCCCGTGAAGAAACTGAGGTGTTTGTTGATTATTTTAACAAGTATGTTAAGTCCATCTCAGAAATAAGTGGTGGATTGTCCACTGCCGTAGAAGCTGTGCAGTTTGCAATGTCTTTTTGCTTTTTGTTAGAAAATCAGAGATTAGTTCTGCGACCACATTTAATCAAGCAAATTCGACCCTGTATGGAAGAAGTTGTACAGATAAATATAGACCATTTTAAGAAAGTCATTAATATCTTTACAGCAACTGATGCTTGGGTTTTGGGAAGATATCTTATGTCAGGAATATTAAATGAAGGGGGATCTTCAATTGTTGTTGGGAAAGAACCAGAATATTGCCTGCTTACTAACAGCGGCCGGAAGTTTATAACTTTATTGCAGGTTTGTTTGATTTTGTTACCTGTTAATTTCTAAAACAAACAACCATTACATAATTAAATTCCCTAGGTTGCATCCTTATCCTTGGTGTAACTCGCTTTTTATATGTTGTTTTTCTTTTTCAGACAATCACTGCTGATATTATCCCTTTAGTTTCCCTTCAAATGGAAGGTTCTGTACTCAGAGGACTCATGCACCTCTTCACAGAATATATTGACATCCTTGAAAGAGTCATCAATTGTGAAAATATTGTTACAGGGAAAGGAGGTTCCAGAATAAAATTGGCTGAATCACTGCCACAACAGGTTTCTGTTCTGGCAAATCTATCAACTTTAGAGCATTTGTTCTCTGGCATGGTTAGAAGTATCTTCAGGGGCATCAATCAATCAGTTGGTTTTCAACAGAGAGAACTTAATAGTTGTATACAATTCATCCAAGCAGCTAATGATCGACTCAGAGCTCATTTCTGCCAGCAGTCAATGTATAGAATGATGTCTCTCAAAACAGGCTATGGAAGTATACCTGAAGCTTGCACGGATAATGCAGATGATATTATCATGTCACATGATGTGATGCCCTCTCATGTGTTTCAGGTATGCTTTGCTTCGTTTGGAAAAGCACAAATATCTAACTTATTTCGAAGGTTTACTGTGACTCTAAACTTCTGTCTAGATTTTAAAGAAGAAAAAGCAAAAACTAGTAAAGAAAACTAAACAATATCAGCAAATTAGGATGATGTAAATGCATTCATTCACAACTTAAATTTGTCTTTGTTTACCCTACATTTGTATGTAATCCTATTTCATGCTTGGGTCTCTTGTGAAGCCTTCTTTGGATTGTTTACATGCTTCTAGTTTCAGACTTGTCTAACAGTGAAGTTGTTGAAGTTATCTTGTTTTTGTAATCTTCTGCACATAGCAATTAGAAAATTGCTTGAAGAGATGGAGAAATGTGTTATTTTCTGTCTTAAATGCATTATAACATTCACAAATAGGACATGGATTTCTTCCTGCCCCTGTTTTATATCATCTTTTGTGATTATTCACATTCCTTTTTTTGTTTTTGTTGCTAAGCTGAACTGCCATATATTTTATACTGTATCTGTCATTGAAACACCCTCTGATTGGAGCTCACGGGAACATAGCTTTTTCCAAAAATTTTGGAGGAATCTAATCATATTATAGCTTTACAGTAAATCTCCAATCCGGGGGG
>JANLJB010031072.1:5268-46727 GCA_026212285.1 Bursera cuneata | reverse complement strand
ATCGCACTATGCATGGCCTGCCGCCCTATTTTACTTTTTGACCCATTTCGACTTTCTAGATGCTCTTAAATTTCTAATCAAGTCTTTCGCAGAAGAAAGTTGGTGCAATAAAGTTAGTTGATTAATATCTCGAGTTTCGCCTTTTCATACACAATTTGTAGATAGCATTCTTACCTGTTGTTCCATTAACGAAATCAGTATTTATGGACCTCTCATAATCCTAGCTAGCTCTTGAACGTGAAAATTTTTAAGATAATTTGAAGAATTCAAACATAAGAAAACAAAGAAATTGGTTGTTATTTCACCATCAAAGTAGGGAGAAGGTGAGATTCTTGCATAGTGTGATATTGAGATCGATTCTTAAATTTCTTGGCCATTCCAACACGTTTTCATCCAAAGACTACCCCACTCTCGCTACATGCTTGTTGTTTTTCCTGAATTCTCAATCCTATTATATGCTCCATTATTGCTCTTATACTTAAAATAAGAGACTTGTAATCAAATGTGTCCACGTTAAGATGATTTTCGTCGGCCTTTGACCCCCACTACATCAACAGAAAGATGATTGCCCAACTACATAATCAATCTTTCAATTTTAAACAGTATTGGCTCAAGATAAATCAAAAGTTTCATATTACAAATGGCTAAATGGTTTCAGGATTTAATTTTTATCTGAAAACTGTAGCTTTTTCGCCTTATCTGCATATCTTATGCTCTCACATTTTGTGAGTTCAATGAAATATAAATGGTCTAGTTTTGTTGTGGTTCAGAGCTAGAGGTCGAACTGTTAGAATCTTTCATTCTTTTCCACGTTAAATTTGTGCTTGTAATTGACTTGTCCACCAATAAGTTGAAAGAAAAAGAGAAATGGAATTCGTTTTTCAATCCTTGTAATCATATATACGTGGAAATATTTGCTTTCTTGTATTCAAATCCTTGTCTTGTTATTGATTGCATCTTCATATTCGTATACAATTGTGATTGAGCTGGAAGCCAAAATATGCAGCTATAAAAAGAGGAAAATTAGGCAATTTACCTTATAGTATTGATGGGTATTGTCACCCAAAACCATATATAATCCTTTTCAGGCTCAATATTATTATCGATTTTAACATTGTGAATTATGTATATACTATTATAAATTTGACGTTTTTCCAAATCAGTAGCTGACTTTGAAGGAAATTTGAGTTTCTATCAAACGAGAAGACTAAATGGCTTCAAAAGGTTTATAAAAAAACAATCATCGAGCTGTCACATGACTAGGCGAGTTGCAATTTCCTTCTTTCATCACATTTCTCATGACGAAGGGATTCCAAGTTGTCTATGAATTGACAAGACCTACAATTCACAAAACTAAAATAATCAATGGAAGAGTTTTAGATGAAACAAAGATATCACGTTATTCAGAGCAGGCACAAACATGGAAAATATGCAGCCAATAGACATGTTTTACGCAGACTTCAAAGTGTGGTGAAGCCCAAAAAGATTGTCAAACCGTCATTTGGGCTCTAAGGTTTGAATAAAAGGGTCTGGGATAGGGGATGATGTCCCATATTCAGGAAGCACAATGAATTCATTTGCGCAGGGTAATGGGCCTACATGAAAGCTCTGCTATCCCATTGGCATCGGATCGGATAGGACTAGAAGCATTGGCAGACTACTAGGCAGCTTGCTTTGGAAAGCAGCCAAGAGGCTGTGGTGTCTCTTGCAATAAGAGCCAAGCAAAAAGCAAATAAACAAGCTGGAAAATTACAAGCCTAGATATTGTAACAGGACAAGAGGTGCTTAGAAAGTGATGGCAACCAAGCAGAGATGGTCCCAACCCTCGACAATATACAATCTAACCACTATAAACGAATATTAATTATTATTTTTCTTCCTGAACTTGCTGGCTATTGGTGCAAGAAAACATTGATAATTACAACACAAATAATAAACTAGTATCAATATCAAAGCAATTTCCATTCACACAAGCCACATCAGCCAGAAATTTATGGTTCTAATTCTACTTGACTTTATATACTCATAAAAATCCCTCGGATACTCTTTTCATTACAATTTAGAAACAGATAGTTGTAGTGGGTAACTCAGAACAAACTGGCATCAACATGAAAAGTAGACTTTTTATTCTCTCAAATACGTTAGCTTCCAGACGTTACTCAAGGATCGAATCGAATCCCATTCCATATCCCTTGGAGATATTCTTGGGTTTTGGCTTGAGTGAGTAAAACTTTGAAGCATGTCCTGAAACTTGAGATGCAGAAGAAAAAGTTGAGTATTAAAATTATTTAGTTTTTAGTTAATTATTTACTAAAGTTTATTTGCTTAATTTATTAAAATTATTTAGTAAATAAAATATATTTTGATTATTTAAGTTTACTAAAATTATTTAGTTTTTAGTAAATAATTTACTTGCTTAATTTATTAAAATTATTTAGTAAATTAGTTAAGTTTATAAATATTATTTAGTAGATGAAATATATTTTTGTTATTTTTTTAAATTCTTAAAATATTTTTATTACTTTTTAAATATTTTAAATTATTTTAGAAATAAAATATAGATAATACCCTCATAATGAAATTAAAATTATTTAATTTTTAATAAATAATTTACTTGCTTATTTTATTAAAATTATTTAGTAAATTAGTTACATTTATAAATATTAATTAATAAATGAAATATACTTTTGTTATTTTTTGTAAATTCTTATAATATTTTATATTATTTTTTAGGAAAATAAAATATCGATAATGCCTTAATAATGTTAATTAATTTCAAATGATTATTAAAAATAAAGACTTTATGCTATTTTATAATTAAGGGGGTAAATTTATTATTTTTTATTATACCATATGAGTGTTTATATATTTTTTCTTGAGTTTTACTGTAGCACGTTAAGTGTAACTAATGAAAGTTGAGTTTTGGGGGATTAGTGTTAGTTTTATATTTAGATAAGACGTGGAATTTTAATTTTATATTAAAAGGGATATGGTCAATTTTTTTAGGGTGCAAAAGTAAATATCTCTTTTTTTGTACTTTTTTTTTTTTTTWTTATGAACCTCTCAATTCAATACTTTGAAAGAGATAGAGACTTGACAAATAGAACCCATTGATCTATTTTTCATATTTTATGCTACAAATAACGTTTTAAGTTAACACTTTCAACATTATCAATACCGGGTTGGTACGTTTGGAAAAACCTGAATAATAATATAAGGCGTTTGTAAAGATTATTTACAGGCATTAGTCACTCAAAGACATGATGATATCAGTCAACTTTTTAGCCATAATTATATATACCTTGCAAGTTAACAAAGCCTACCCAGGGTGTCCCCAGTATCACTTAACTGCACATAATTGAAGCAAAGTGTCAAAGTTCCAAACTGGCAACGCCCATCAATCACTACTTGTCTGTATATGAGTATGATGCAACTATACAGGTCAAATCCAACTGTAAAGCTACCAATATCTTACATCAGTGCATTAATCTGATTCCTATCTTTATTTGATATATTTCTTTAAATTAATGACTATAATAACAGCACTGATTCCATTCTGTCATGCCATCTTCAGTGTCGCCATTAATTTATTGGTTCATATATGTTGTTACTCTATCCTCCCTGATCATGCCTTCGCCAATCTACACTAACATGGCAAAACCACGACCTCTTAATTAGCTTTTCAAGTAGTCATAGAAGATTTTGTAAACCCCAGAAAGATAAAGCAAATTGTTTAATAAATAAAATTTCACAGCACTGCCTGTTATCAAAAAGAACTAATCTCGTACACTGCAATACCGATAATCTCTTGGAGAATGCTAAGAAGTTAAAATTTGAAGAATTGCATAGTCACAAAATTAAAAACACGATACCTGTAATCATCCATGTATAAGTTCCTCAATAATGGGAGGAATAGAACACAGTTTAATGAATTAAATAGCAGATAAAAATCATCATCTCAAGCAGCTCAACAGGCAACCTCAGTGCCTTCAAAATCAAAAGAAATCGCTGTTTATGTATCAATGAATGTCTAATTGCAAAATAACAAATTCCAGAGTTTCAACCCGGTTGTGTGAAACTTTAAATCAAGTCAAAATCTTCACTCAGTTCAAAACAGAGATAACTACAGTGATCCAAACTGATGAAAAAATGATAACTGGAGAATCAAATGCGCTTTCATTCGCTGGATAAACTTATAGATTTCTTGGAAAAAGAATGAAAGATAACAATACCATCACTAGCTACAAATTACAAATAATTGTAAAAGAACAAAAAAGATAAACGGCAGGCCCTCTAGTTCCGTTCCATGAACTTCCAAAGTCATCCTAGGACTTGAAATCATCTACCTTCTTTCTCCCCAAATGGCAAGCTTTTCACTGCATAACATCTCCCTTTAAGACTACTACTGATTCTCCTTCTGCTGCTTCTAATTTTGTCAAGAAAACAGCCTCCCTTATGGTTAAAATCATCAAACTGAAACTTCCGCAATTCATCCAATCTTTCAATTCTTCTTGATGGACTGTGAATTCGAAGAAACCCTTTCAGATCATTTTTCAGTCTCAATTATATACAACGATAAAGTAATTTTTTCCCCATTCTGCATTCACCATCTTCTCTCCTCACCAGTAACATCAACATCCCAACCTCTTCGCCCCCGGGCCGAGATGTTAAACAACGAAATCGCCCTACTCCTACTCCTGCCACTGCTCCTTGTTATCCTCGAATCTGAACTCGAACTTGAAGATGATCTTGACCTACCAAAACATCCAAAGAAATTGCGAAAAGCCCTTCCAATCAGCCCACCTCTTTCTCTCTCTCCTCTACTCCCTCTCGAACCCCACGAAATCCTTCTGGGCACACCACCACCGTTATTAAACCCACCATCCATCTCTGTATAAACAACCGGAAGTTCTCTTTCACCGCCTCTTCTTCCCCCCGAAAACCGCCCCACCGCAAAACCACCTCCGGGCAATCTCCATATCGTCAATCCCACCGTTTCCTCCTCATTTGTACCCAAGACTGGTGGTCCGTTTTCAGTCTCCTCGGATACGGTTTGATTATCAGAGGGCAATTCGTGTCTACAAACTGGACAAGAATTACGAAGTGATAACCATGGAAGTATACAATCGGAATGATAAATATGTTTACAAGGCATTTCTCTAGCTTCAGATCCCAATTCAAACGCTTCTTTACACACAGCACAATGTGATTCCATTTCCACATGACTCACATCGATGAATATGCTCGGCATCGATTCAATTGCAGCTTTTGAAGCCGGTGGATGCTCATAACCGCCGATTCCATTCATATCAATCTGTGATAATTGCTCAATCAGCCTTTCGAAGCCAGATCCTATCAAAAAGTCCGACATGCTCCTAGGTAACGGTCTCAAGCCGGCACCTTCACCATCATCGTAATACAGTTCGTAACCGTTTCCGTTATTTTCAATATCTCCTTCGCTCACCGGCCGGTCCGCTCCACGGAGGACGATAACCGGATTGAAAGGAGACCGGTCACCGCCGGTTCTACGATTCCTACGGAGAACCGAACCTGTCGCGTTATTTGGATCCCGATTCGAGCGGTGGTTGTTACCACCAATCATGTACATCGCGGTCGCCGGAAAATTCCTCCGCCCACGGTGTTGTAGGTCCGTGGTCTGGGTTCCTCGCGGCGGATTTTCGATCTCCTCCACGAATCCGCTGTCGCAGCCGGGACAGATAATTGAATCTTGATTCAAAACCCTAACAAAACGGCTACATCTGTGACACCAATACGATGTTGATGTAACTATCGAAGACATAGAGACAGATCTAAAACAAGTTTTTCAAATTATCAAACAAGTTTACATAACATGAGGATTTTCCCTGAGTAACGAAAAAGATTTAAACTTTTCTCGGAAAAGTGGGGTCTTTCCGGGAAAAATCTTACAAATTTCAGGGAGAGAGAGGGGGGTTGGGCGTTTGGGGAAGAGAAAACGGAGGAAATGAGAGATATAAGGATCGCGTGAAAGGAGAAACTATTAAGGGAAAACGCGTTGTTTTTTCCATTCGCGTGTAGTTAACGCGGTGATTCTTTGAAATGTGGTGGATTCTCATTGGGTGATTCAAAATGCACTGGGTAAGTCTTTTTAGTTCAAATGTAACGCGCCGTAAGTTTCCGGATGCTTGGTTCCTTTTCCGAACCGAGGCTCGTGGTGTTAGGGGACAAAGTTTTGAATTGGGGAGGTAATTATCTATTGTAGTTGTGCCTTGGGGAAAATCATGCACCTGATGAGGTGGCAAGATTCCATTCATAAGTGGTCACGTCATGATGCTTCCAAAACACTTTATTCCAGTGCAATCAAACCTATGGAGTAATCACACCCTAATCTAGGGGATCTTGTCCACTAATCAGGGTTCTAACTACAAATTAACATCGATACTTTAATAAAAAGATTCATTTTACACAAATTATAATTTAATTACATAAAAAATGTATTTTTTAAAAAATAAAAAGATTTACAAATTTAATCACATTTATTATAATCCAATCTCTATTTTTGGTAACATATTTTCTTTTTAAAAATTTATCTTATATTTATTGTGATTATTATTGATTTCTATGATGAAGGTGAGAGATAATTGTAATTAATTATGGTGCTCTGATTCAAGTCAATGCACACACGAACGCTCTGTGGGTGTCCACATACAAAAACGACTATGAAAAAAAGGGGATAAAAGTGGAGAACTAAAGTTAAGTTAACCAAGCTTGAGTTCTTGACACGCGCCTCCATGATACTACGATGACAGTGAAACGTGGCACGCGTTACAATACCCCAGGGACGATTTGAAAGAGGTGGACCATGTTGTTGTCTGCCACGTCATAATCTACTCACCTCGCATGGTTCAATGTCCTTTTATGTAAGGCTGCGTTTGGTTGTCTTTGTAATACCTAATTTTAGATATAGATTGACTGTAGGATAGGGTCAGGAAACATGACTTTCTTCTTTTCGCATTAATTATAAATAATAATTTTAATGATTTTAGTATAAATTCAAGGAATTTAATTGTTGAGTGCATGCAACTTGTAGTTAATATTTTAATTATTGGTTTGAATCATATTTTATTTAATTTTATATTGGGTAAGCATTGAAATGGTGACCGACCATTTTTATCAATATTTAACACAAATGTTCGATAAAATAAAAGGTTCAAACGAGGGTGGTTGAAGTCATCACATACGTGAGCTGAGTTGGATACATTATTGGTGCAAGTATCCTTAACCTTATTTTTCCAATTGAATAACGTATTATTGAGATTTATTTAATTTAATAAGTATCTATAATTATTTTATATAGTAAAAAAAATTGTTCTTATGGGTTTAAATATTAAACTCTTTTGATTATATACAATTGTAAGTTCCAACCATTTACACTAGGAAAAGTTAATATGCATGACAAATTTAAGTTTCTTTCGAATTTATATATGAAACTCAAAATATATTATTTCAATCGTGACTATTAATTTTTTTTTTTAAAAGAAGAAAGATCTATTTTACAAAATAATAAATTGAGACATCATATCGAAGTAAAGACTTTAATATCAGAATAAACTAGGTAAGAATCTATTTTAATTTATAACTTGATTAATATTTGTTGGTTTGTGATTCGAATTCTTGATATGATTTGACAAGTTCGTGGTGTGACTTTTGAAAATATTGGAATTTTAATATTGTACCCATGCAGTATATGCCCTTTTTCTAATGGGTTAGGGCTTACTGTTATGATTTACTATTCACGTGTTATACTATGTTATTGTTAAGACTTCTACGAATCATTTTATAAAAGGAAAGTTGTCTCCTTCTTTTCTATAACACGTTCTTTGACATAGTGAATTATTCTTTTTATCTGACCGTAGTTTTTCTTGTTCTTAAAGTTTTTCATGTAAATTATGTGCGTTGCTCTTGATTTCACTTTGTTTTTATTTGTTTTCAAACAATTTTAATTACAAATGGATGATGCAGGAAATTATAAGATTGGCTTATGGAAAAAAGTTTGGAGAATCAAATGTTAATGAACATATAAGTATAGTTGTTGCATGGGTGGGATCAACACGCACCATAAACGTCTAAAAGTTTCACAGGCAGAAGGAAAGAAAGCAAGGTGTAATAAAGTTGATTTATTTCCCATTTCTTCCAACCTTTGACTTGGAATATGCTATTGTCCACTCGTTTATAAAGACTTTTCTTTTCCTTTCTTTCGTTTTCTTTTCTCCCAAGCTTTATCGAGTTCTCTAGAGCACGTGCACGTCACGAGGATGCAAGCACAGGGAAATTTCCACTAACCTGCTTTATTTATTTGATATGCGTTTCTCTTTAGGAGGGTCTTTACAGTTTTCAATCAAACTCTATATAAATATATTCCCATTCCTGTAATTAAACATGTCTGATCCTTTATGGACTTGACTTGACCGTCATGATAATGCTTCAACTTGATATGCCATTTACGAAGATTATTGTTACCTTTTAAAGGAAAGAAGAGATGCCATTTACCAAGATTTCTTTTTTTCTTTTTTAAAGCTTTCATGCATGCATGGGATGCTTCGAAAAGCTCTCCCTTTTCCACCCAATCTGAATTAAAGGGCTTATATTCCTGCTTTGGCTTTAGCAATATTCATGTAATCATATTATCGATTGCAATAAATGTTCGTCTTTCTACGTAGATAAAAATTATTTGGTGTACCTTGTTATGTTATTATATTTCAAATTGAAAAACTTGGTGGTTAAGTTTCTATGTATCTGTCTCACTCGTCTGATAATTACTTGTAGATTAGTTTATATATCAATATTGTGGATGGCTAGTTGTTTTAATATCTTATTTCTAGACTTCGGAGAAGAGGTCAATTTTAGGTTAGTGAGAGGCCAATTTTATAAGTATACTTTAAGTGTAAATTTCCTGATAAGTACTTACAAATTCCTGTTGGCTTCTTTTAACAGGAAATGACATTGTCAAATCTGCCTCACCAACCAGAAAATTTATAAAAAGAAAATGAAATTTGATTAAAAGCCGAAGAACAGCAAAATTCTGATCTGCCCACCAAACTGATTAAGAAATTAATGATGAAATTTGGTAGTTCAAGCTAATTGGACGCATTATAATTATGTTAGACAGAAGCCTCTGATTCTGGAGGGTCTACTTACGCTTAGAGAGACAACAATTAATTGGGTGCTTCATAATTTGTCAGGATATGATTTTGTTTTGTGTTTTGGGTCCCTGGAATTCCCTAGAGTCAATACCATCTCAACATTCCACATGATGATATGTCACCCTACATGCCATGTGGCCCATTATTTCCTTTCATGTTATCATTCTAGGAGTCCATGAATGGAAGATTACCTGTCATCTGGATCATTATCCATAATTATCTTTCGTTTCGAATTCAAATAATTCGAATGTTTTAATTATTTGTTGACTCCCTTTGTTAGCTTTTGTTTTCAAGAAACACATGGAAATTATGGACTGAAATTTAACAGGTTATTAAGAACAACAACATTGGTTGACTTTTAGAATATAGTTTAATTTAAAGACAAAATAAATAATTTAGACACGAGAGAGAGAGGGAGAGAGAGAGTGTGTGTGTATGTGCTAACGATATCTTTAATTAATTTATAATTTTGGGTTGGTAATTGGTGTTAGCTTGTAAATCGCGGTTTGTAATTAGATGTATGTGTTCTTTTAAAACTCAACCCAAAATTAATTATCAGGTTTATTTGCGGTTAGTCATTGGCATATTTGGTGTTATTTTTGAGACACTTTTGTAAAGACCAAAAAATCCTCCCATTTGACCCAATTGTTTGCTACAATATGTAAATACTCTTAGATGTTATACTGCCTTCAAAGTTCAAAGTAAACCAACTAAAGCATGAGGGAGATGCTCATAATGCAAAGCATAAGTGAAGTGAGAGATGTTTGAGGTGGACAAGGACCACCAAATGAGTTCTCATCCCACCTATCGAAGTGTAGGAGAACTCGGTAACTAGCATCAACCTTATCACAACCACCAGCAAATTTAGAGATCTTGAGGTGGAAAAGGACTTCCAATTGAGTTCTCATCCCACTTATCGATGGTACCCAACCCTCATCTCTCTATGACTACCACCGAAGAGAGAGATGTAGCTTAACTAAGGCTCATCATGCGAGATGCATCTGGACTCCATTACGCCTACACTGCCAAATACTGCATTTCATGGACTTAGCATTTCCAGGAGCCTATCGAGTAGGACAACACTTTGTACATATTTTTCACCATAAAGTTAACCCCAAATCTGACTTGAGTGTCAGAAGGATAACTTCGTGAACCTGAAATCCCCTGACCACATTTTCTTTATCTTGCAGCTGCTGAACCAACCTTTACCGCCCTTGAAGCATCTTGGACTTGAGTATCTCAAATTGGAGAAGAATTCAAGCCACCCAGAGTTGTCCCTTTTCCATTTGAGACCATCAAAAGTTGGTCTCCTTTTTTATCAGCGCACCACCATGGAAGCAACATGAAGTTGCCATCTTAAGAAGAAGAAGGCTTTCTTCGGTTGTCTTTTTAGGTGTGGGTTTAACTTGAATATTTAAGCCTTCTAATACGCCCCCTCACATGCAAGGGCCTCACCTGCACTTGCAACGTGGACTGAACGGAGTCTTTACAAGTGGGCAAAACAATAACATTTTTATTTTTTAATTAAATGATACAGAGGGGATTCGAACCTGAACCGTGAATATGCCATCTCATATGCACTTGCAACGTGGACCGGATTGAGCCCCACATGCCTTAGTGGGTCTTACAATGGACTAAATAATAACTTTTTTTTTAATTTTTTTAATTAAATGACACGGAGGGGATTCGAACTTACCATGTTAAGTTTGTCACTCTCCTAAAAACTTTTAGGTGTTGACTTAATTTGAATATTTAAATCTTATAATACAGAGACTACCAGAAACATGTCTATGATGTGTCATACCAAGTCTATCAATCACCATTAATCGGAAGTCGCTCCTCTCACGTATCACCGAGTTCTATTCCATCTCTCATTTCGTCTGAGTCCATTCATCCAAAAAGTCCATTTAAGCCAAGTGACTTATGAAACCCATCTCCATCACCATCTTCTTGTCCTCCTCCTTGATCCCAGCCTCCACAGTCAGCTAGCCCAATTGTCAAAAGCCATTAGCCAGATCGTCATTTCCATCTCATTCATAAAAAAGGGTATTTTTGTTATTTTATCATCGAGTCCATACATGTGTCACTTTTTCGGTTGGTACTATTTTTTGGCATTAACAGTATACTATTTTTTTTTTAATATATAATCTTGTTAAAATATATTTTTCTAATAAAAAGAAGAATAAGAATTATGGAAATCCAGGCTATCCTTGACTTGTGTTCATGAATGCATGCCCCCTGGAAAGAGAAAACAATATCCAAAAGCATGCGTTAACAGGGGGAAATTGTAATCTTGTTGGCCAACAATTGGAATCCAATGAATTCGTTACAAAAATGGGCCCTCTTTTGTTGCGCATATATAAAAAATAATCATTGAATTATATATCCAAAAATCAAGAAAATCATTCGTAATTGGCTTCAGCCCAATGATGATTGATGACTTTCTTTATTAACATTTTTGTTATCAGAATATGTAGAAATTAAGAATAAACTATCTGACATCTCCAAGCGATCAAAATCGGATAATAACTGACATTAACGATCATAACTGAATAATATTATTGGTCATCCTTGTATATACTTTTATTCAACAAATTCTAGAAATAATAAATCGAAAAAAAGAATACAGTACAAATTCCATGTTTATACAAAAACAGAAACAATTCCACAAATCAATACAAAAACAATCTTATTCCCACATCATCTTAGTGGAAGAAGGGCTTGAATGTGCTCACCACCTTCTTAACCTGATCAACAAATGAAGTATACGACACCGTTCCATCATTCCCTGCAAGCACTCTGTACTTATCCTTCCTAGTAAAGTTTGTGCACTCAAACCCTAAAGTTGCAGCCAAGATTCTTTGCACGTAATTCGCCACGTCGTGTGGGCTTTTTCCGGACGAGCAGGTGGCCTCCACCGGCAACTGGTTGAGGAAAGTCACCTCGTAAATGGGTCTAGGGTTCATGAAGAAGAAAATTGGGTCCAATCCTTTCCAGCCTCTCGCTGTTGTTGCATGGAAAAACCCTACTCTGTAATTCATGGCTACTGGCACTATCCGGTCAGTCAATTCTGCAAAGAGACCGCTGAACCTTAGTAAGAAAGGTTCTCTACAAGTTGTTCCTTCCGGACAGACCACTAGATCACCTTTGCTTAGTTCTTTCTTGATCTTCTCTGCATCAACATGGCGAATTCTTGTCAACCGAACGGTGGGGATTGGTGATAGGATTTCGGAAAATCGCGAAATGGAGTATGTAACAGCTGGGATTTTACGTCCTAGGACAGTGGATAATACAACAGGGTCCATTAGTGTACGGTGGGTGCACACAAAGAGGACGCCGCTGGTGCTGCCGGACACTGGTGGTGGTGGTTTGCCTTTTACGATGATTTCGCCGCCAAATATGCGGGAGATGTAGGGGATAGACCACAGGGGTAGAGTTAGGCCTACAACAATTCGAATTATTGCTACTAATATCCCGAATGGAATCCATAGGAGGATTAGGAGAGCCATTGATGGCGTTGGACGCTTGACGAGGCGGCCGTCGTGGAAGATCACTGGCAGTGGGCGGAGGACCTGGTGGTCATCGTGCTTTTGGTTGGTGACAAATGGTGGGCGCATTTGTTCCTGCTTAAAGGCATTGGTTAGTTCTTTTGTGGATAAAAATGAAAGAGGCTTCAAAATATATTTCTTAATGCTACTGAAACAGATAAAATTGTTTCTTGAAATTACAATTATTTTGAAGTTTTTTCCGAAGAAATTTAAAGAAAAACACTCTGAATCCTCATGTACTTTTATTAAAAATGCATCTTAGTTTCATCAAAGATATATAGCAATTACACATACCTTGCAAATTGATAAAAACGTAGAACCCGAAGTGGCACTCCCCATCCCTAAGGTAGGATTTTCATCAATAAACATTTTGGCAACCCTGGTAGAGAGGGAAGCAAAATCGCCCTTTACGAAACCTGTAGCAAACCCAAATCGGTTCACCCAGAGTTCACTCCCAAAAACTTCATCAGCTCGCAAATGCTCCTTCACAAATCTCTCCACCATAATCCTAGGCGTTTTTGTCACCACAACTCTTTTATCATACGAGCTGAACACTTTCCAAGCCTCCATATCAATATCATCCATGTAAAACTTCGGCAAAACAGCTCTAGCTACTGATTCAATCTCAAACTCACGAACGCCAGCAGTGGCAACAAAGATCATTAGCCTAAGCCCAATATCACCCATCGCCAACACGTCAAGCAACCGAATGAAGGGCCACAATATCAACAACAATGCGAACCTGATCAAACCGGATGCCTCGAATGCTACCAACATGAAGTACGAGAAAGGGTCAGGGTCTTTCAACAGAGTTCCTTCAAACTCCGAAACAACAGATGACTCCATTACAGTTGGCGTGTTTTTTTCCATCCAATTGTGGGTGTTTTTGTGCGTTTATGAGTTGAATTGTTTTTGGTTCTTGCTTGTGAATGACTAGGTTATATGGTAATGAGGTTATGGTTTGGATTGACTGATGTCTAATGCGAGAATGAGGCAGTTTATCAGTTTACAACTACCTGTTTATATACTTTTTGTTCTCGTCATCTCTCTTTCTATCTCTTGCAGGCTAGGTGGATATATCTGCAAAGAAAGCAGGATTATACGCCACGTTAATATACCAAAAAGATTGATTACTTAACTCCACCAACTTTGTCTACTCGATCGTATAATAACGCTTTGTATTAGGGACCACGTGCAGCTTTAAATTAGGTTACTGACTTGGTTAACTTGAGCCGCCGTATATGTGTACGTATACATGCATGATATTATATCACTATTCATTTTTAATGTTTACAAATTGCGCATTAATTTATCTGTGCTGCGGTCCACCGTTGCTGCTTCCTAAGAAATTTATGAACGTCAATGGCGATTTTTATTTGTTGTCTCCTGCTTTGAGTTGTTTGTACTCCTCAATTCCTTCACCACTTTGTCTAGAAGGCTCTCAGCTAGCTTGCTGTTGCGGAGACACTTGTTTGATCTCACTTTGATTTCAATTTTCAATCCATCTGCTGCCGACGTGTTGGCCTATAGAATTCTATAGTTACATAATATATAGAAAGGTTGATATGGGGATTTTGATATGCTCAAAATCCTGCTCTAGGGAACATGTACAATCGAGGCTTGGATTAGGGATTGATAGATAATTTATGTGTGGCATAAACCTTGCTGATTGATCGATGTTTTGATGTTGATTTGGAACAAATTTTGTTTATTAATTTTTTTTTTGTACGAAATTATACGAGCAAGGGCATGACCCAAAATGTCCCCTTCTGCCGTTTATCCAATAGATTCTAAAATAACTAATAAACAGTAAAATACAGGTTGATGTTATTTAATTTCTTGATAGTTTAGATGTCATTGTCGGTCCTTCGTTGTTGTTAATTAATTAATATTGGAGTATTGGGGGTGAAGGGCCAGCTGGTTAATTTTCACAGTATTTCAGGCCTGTTAATTTCGAATAAGGTTGCTGATCGTGATCAGGTTTGACAAAGATTGATGAACACAAAACAATACTCGAATCGCCTGTTGAAGCATTGTATCCAATGAAATCACATGTCAAATTCATTTCAGAGATTTTCCCAACAGTTCTCAAGTATAATTTTATGAAATTTATCAGACATTTTTTGCATGAAGTTGCACGAGATTAATGGTATATATCCCAATTGCTTGCAAGTCACTAAAGGTGATTAAACAGTTGAAGGAGACCATTTGCAACTTTGTCTTTACCTATTATGTACTTTCCTTGTTAGTTTATTTATAAATAATAATCATTTAGCTGCTCAGATGTCTTGGGCAATCTCACACAATTTCCAAGCTCAGTAGCAATGTGAAAGCAGCAATTAGGCTGTCAGAAGAAGCTTACTGCAACAAGACTTTGAAAGTTGGTTAGAAACTTGGGCTTCTCTTCTCTGGCTGGTGGTTGCTCAACCTCTTAATTTGTTTATAATAATCCTTTTGGTGAAGGTAAACACAAAGCTTCTGATAGCATTCCCTTAATTCTCAATGTTAGGTAAAGTTGGTTTGAAAATTAATTATAATATCTAAGTGACTTAAATTTCTCATAATCAATTAGTAAACAAATAAATTAAAATTGGTAACCCAATTTGAGTTGGATTGAAAGTTCAACCTTCTGTATTCTTCCATAAACCATCTAGACTTGTGCTTATATTAATTAGACTAAACAAAAAATATTCTTGTCAACTAAAATAGCCACCAACCATTCAAGTCCTTCAAGAGCCTCAGTCCATCAGAGCTTATACTACATTACGGGTTTTAACTAAGCCCAAGCCTATCGATGAGATCGAACCAAACACTACCATCAGGCCTAGCTCAACCCCGTTATGGGTGAAGCTCATATTCCGCCAAAGGCGTAGCTGTGCTAGCCCATTGGATAACTGAATTCAGATTTGACAATGATTAAAATAGTATAAACAAACATGAACCTGATACGGAACAATCTTATATGGTATCACGATTGCGTATATTTAGTTTTTAATCAAGATCTCCTATTTGCCCACTTCCTCTGCCCGTAACCATTTTGACTATTGATTAGCTTAGCCCACCCCTGACCTCCATTATTTGAGATGACTCCTAGAAATTCCCCTTTTAGGAGAATGGTCTTCACATGAACAGAGCCCAGATCTTTGGTCATATATGGGTTAGATTGGGCTAGGTTACAAGGAGTTAAATTATTGACTTATGTTGCCTTTCAACCATTGAATTACAATTAATTAACAGTTTAAAATTAATGTTTCAAAATTAAGTTAAAAATTTAACTTTTATAACATAACCTTTTATATAAACTCAAAAAAATACGACCCATTGAATTAATTTAGATCATTTGACATTTATAGGTCAATATGCTAGGGTAAACTCTAGGTTTATATAATATATTAAAGTATTTGATGTAGTTAATCGAGTGAGTGTAATTTAGTGACAGATGTCTTAAATTTGAAAGTGTAATTTCAAACTAATTAATAAGATTAGTCGAAGGATTTTTTTTTAAAATCAATGTTGAAAGGCCCAAAACCATGACTAAATGAGTAACATGTGCAAGTTGTAAGGCCAAAATTGTAAAAAGAATGCGAGCGAGAGTGGTGATGATTCATTCAATTCATCACTGTTGGGCACATAAACACAGGTGGGTGTGGCTTATAAAGTTAGCAGACAAAGTTTTTAATTTTACTATTTCTTTTTTAACGATCCCCACTGCTGCTAATTAATGCTGTTGACGGTAACATCACCATCGGCAATTAAAAATCTTAAAGCTTTCAACGTCGTGAGGTGACTGGTGAGATCACTCCCACTCACAGCCACCGATTTCTGTCAAGTTTCAAGGCCCCAATTCTTATAATATGAGCACTGAAATCATGGAAAGAAAGACGAAATGTGCATTGCAGAATAGTATTTATTTATAAATGGAGACTGAGATGTTGGGTTAATCTGGGTTAGGGTAAACGGTTGCAAAAAATTGTGGGTGAGTACAGACAGATCATGTGAGAGTCTCAAGTGTTGTACAAGGACTGAACAGCCTCACATGTCTGCAAATTCATACCATATTCATCCTTATCCTTTGCATCTAAAACATGCTAAGGCTGACATTATCACAGACGTAAATATTAATATATGCAGCAGCTTTTATTGTGTGAAAAGAATGAAAAGCATCTAATGCCAGATTGCCTACTGATTTGGGTTTCCTTGGCTCTGAAGACTCGACCGAAGAGGCACAGTTCCAAACATCTGCTGCCACTTTAATTTCCGGTTATTAACTTTGAGCCCCTTTAAAGAATTTTTTGAAAATATTTAAATCCCTCTAAATCATCAAAATTAACATTAACCCTTAAAACTTAACTGTAATTAAACAATGACTATCTTTAACCGATAGAATACCGATTTTATTCTTATCGTTTTACTTTTGTGCTTCATTTTTCTTATTGTTTCTCTATTTGGGTTTTTTTTTTCTTTATTTTTTTTACTAATTTTCATAATGTTTATGATCAGGAGTTTGAACGAGGTTGTAATGGTGTATTCGTTGTTGTTGAATTCGGAGATAATAACAGTGATAAATTACAGTTGTTGACAGTGATTGCAGTCTTTTTGATATCTATGGAAGTGTGTTATTTGTTTTCTGGTGATGTACACTGTTTTTTTTTTCTTAATCTTTATTTTCTGAGTTTCATTTCCAGTTCGCTGGTGCAGAATTCGTTGGTAATGGTTGCTGGTTTTGGAGGGGAGAGGAACAAAAGAAAAATAAAAGAGATCTTATACCGGCAACAGAGTTTAAGTTACGAGAGGTTAATGTTAGTTTTTGATTCGACGGATGTTCTTAAAGGGGCTCAAAATTAACATCCTCTTTAGTTTCTTATCCGATTCTTCCGCCATTTGCTTGCACTTTCACAGGCTAGAGTTATACAGCAGAGCGTTTAAAATGTTACGTTTCAGCCGAGTTTTAAAATATGTATAAGTCAAACTCATGCACAATGTTTAAATGTAGGATTCTCTTGTTATTCTAATTTTTCATCATTCCATCTTATAATCAATTTTAAGAACTTTTACAGCTTTTTTATTTGACTAACACAGTTGTATTTGTACGTATACAAGTAGTTATGAAATGGGATATAAAGCCAGTAGAGAACGATCCTTAAGAGGACTACTGCAATTATTCTTCCAGTCAATAATTTCTTCCTTTTTCAACTCTTGAAATGGTACGCTGTCTGCCGCCCATGGTAATCGTTGTAAAAGATGACTATTTGCTTCAATAATACAAGTAACCTAATATTCAAGCCACAATGTCGTATGTAATTAAAAACTTTGAACGACAATGTCATACTTATTGGAGTATATGATAAAGATATATATATATATATATTATATCTCAGATGCTCATCTATCTATTACTACAAAACGATGAAATTAAAAAATTAATTTATTTGTTCTTTTATAATAATATGATTGACTAAATCATATCCTATATTATCAAAATCCTCCATTGTTAGAGTGTTTGATTGACATGTATATCTCAAGAGAGATTCTTACCAGTAAAATAATTAGCGAAAAAGAAATTAAGGATTACAGAGAATCTAGTAAATTCGATATCTTTAAAAAAGGATAAAAATTAATAATAAAATTGAACAAAGCATTCTTCATCAAATTTATATTGGATAATAATTTTCTTACCATATAGTTTCCAAAGCATACATTAAATTACCGGAGAACCTTTCTCATATCAAAATCAGGAAACATTATAACACTAAAGCCTTCTCAATCCAATTTTACTTTATTTGTTATTATTTGAAAAGTTAAAAGAGTAAATTTGAAGTTTTAACACTGTATGGCTACGAATTATGATTTTGTCAAAATAATCTTCTTACTTGACTTTTTTTTTTAATACATTTTTCATTAATATCTTAACATTTTCCATTTGAATAATACTTGATACTTTATTTCAGCTTAAAAAAAAATGTATTCATTCAATGGATCTTACAAAAAGTATAAAATGTTTTAATTTACTATATTAAAAAATTGAGTGATTTTCTGATTATTTTTCAAAGATAAAATTTTAATTTTACCAAAAGAATTTAAGACAAAAAAATTCAAAATTTAAGGGGGAATTATAAAATGTGTTACCGAGTATGGAGGGGTGACGCGAAAATTACCAACAATATCTAACAATCAGAGGGCGGGGGAGATAGTGATACAGAAGAGGAAAAAAATATCTTTAGTTGTCGTTTTCTAGCTTAAGCATCTATCTCTCTATCTAAGCGACACTTGTACCACGCGCGGTCAAAAAGCGTGAGAATGGGACCCAGTTACGGTTCGCCGCGTGTGTTCCCATCATTTGTCAGGTTTAAGTTAGGTGCAAATATGGAGCGTGGTTGTTTTCTCCTCTCTTCTATTTATAGCTTGCAGTGCACCTCGGATACATGATGAGGTGGCATTATAACAGAAATGAAAACTTATCGCCTCTTCGGTCTGTACACTTTTGTCCCTAACTCGTGAATATTTTCTCGTACTTAATCAAGTCTTTTTAGTAATTTTGATTTTGTAAATAAATAAAAAAATATTGACATTGATATAAATACATTCCATCGTTTCATGTGACGAGTTACAGGGGAATAGATGAGACCATGTTTTGGAGAGTTAATTGCGGGGATTTGGTAGCTTGAAATGGTCAATAAACATAAAGGAGATTACCCAACTCCAACTAGTACTAGTCTTGTCATGTTATTTCTCAAAAGCTCTTTTATGTTCATCGACAACCAACCGTAGCTCTACAGTTAAATACCTTTTTTTTTTTTTTTTTTATTACATATAAAAATAATAATAAAGAAATTAANAACCAACCGTATCTCTACAGTTAAATACCTTTTTTTTTTTTTTTTTTCTTACATATAAAAATAATAATAAAGAAATTAATCAAATGTTTTAGCATTAACTTAAAAGTTAAAGAAGTTTAATTACGTGTAAATAGTAATTAAAAACACATTGAAACTAAAAAGGAAAGGTGAAAAAAGATCTGCTGATATCATCATCACCATCGTATCCTGACCGTAATTTATTAAAAAAAGAAAAAAAATCAGAACTGTAATTTAGCATTTAATCCTAAAAATAAAACCCTAAGACACACGCTTGTAAGAACGAATCCGTTCAGAATCAATCTTGACCGTCGCTTCTTTTACCAACGGCTCCGATCTATTTTCGTCTCGGCTTATTACTGCCTCTCCTCTTCTTCACTTCACTCTCTTCGTCCTCTCTCTCAAATATGGCTAAAGCCTCCATCAGTTATCCACTCTCAATCCGATCCGTTTCTATTTATTTGTAACGAAGTTCACTATCCGAGTATCAAAAGCTGAGATTTTTCTTTCTGGGTTATTTTGTTTTCCTTCCATTTTTAGATATGGATTCTTGGTTTTGATCATGAAAATCCAATCTTTTCAGCTTGAAACTGAAAACCCGTCAGGGAAATTACGATATTTAGCTCAAAGCTTCGATTTTTTATGTGTAAATGATCACTGATATTCTTGTTCTTATTCGTCTTCAAAGATGATGCCGGATATCTCGATACGATCATCCATGTTCAAGAGGCCTGATTACGTTGAAGATTTAGGTAAGCTGATTCGTGAACAAAAACAACAACTGCAACAAGCAACAACAGTCGATACTGCAACAACTGCTACTGATCTTGAAAAAGAACTCAATATTTATCGAAGTGGGTCAGCCCCACCTACCGTTGAAGGTTCTTTGAACTCAATAGGTGGCTTGTTCAAGAAGCTCGGCAGCAACAAAGGTGGCTTCTTGAGTGAAGAGGAGCTGAGGGCTGATCCAGCATATGTAAATTATTATTACTCTAATGTGAATTTGAATCCAAGATTGCCTCCACCTTTGTTGTCTAAGGAGGACTGGAGGTTTACACAGCGGCTGAGGGGAGGTGGGGAAGTTGGAGGGATTGGTGATAGGAGGAAGGGAAATGGGTCACTCTTTGCGGTGCAGCCGGGGTTTGGAGGAAAGGAGGAGGAAAATGGTGCTGGTGGAGGAGGAGACTGGGGAGGAGATGGGTTGATAGGTTTGCCCGGCCTGGGGTTGGGGAGTAGGCAGAAGAGCATTGCAGAGATCATTCAGGTGAATATTTGGTGATAATTGTTGGTTCTGGTTCTAGTTTTGGTTTAGGTTCTGACGATAAATGTTGTTTTGGTTTGGTTTTTAAATATTGTTCTGGATTGGTTAATGACCTGGTTTTTAAATTGCAAGCGTTGTTCGTTGGTAATGTGATGTTTTCTTGAAGTTGACAAAGTGGACAATTATTTGTCTCTCATGTAAATTTTAATTGCATTAGTACATAACAATTGTTTGATTTGCACATTCTTATCCATCTTTGTACTAAATATGGTGCACTTTTGGCTGAATGAGGAATTATATTGAAACCCAAAAGATTGCATATTGATGATTGACATTATGTAGATAGATTACTGGAAACAAGAGATGTTAAAGGGGAGAAAAGGAAAGAGACAGATGTTGACTGTACTGTTAAAAGGTTAAGAAATATTAATTATTTGCAGTGAGTGCTGGGTTTTTCAACCTGGTAACCGGAGTTAATTGATCTGCTTTTCCATTTCTGAATGTTTCATTTAATTAACGTTGCTGTGCTTGCTTCCTGTCTAGTTGGTAGCTCTCAAGTTATTTTTTAACCAATTAGATATTTTTTTATGATTTTTCTCAAAACTGTAACAATATGTGCTTAATTTTCTCGCCCTACCTTTTTACAACCCCTTGTTTCTCTCGCATGCTGCATGCCTTATAATTTGCTTTTGTATTCCAGGATGATATGAATCATGCAGCCCCAGTCTCAAGACATCCTTCTCGTCCTGCTAGCCGCAATGCATTTGAGGATGGCATTGAGAATTCTGAAACCCAGTTTGCTCATCTGCATCGTGATTTGGCATCAATTGATGCTTTGCGTTCTGGTGCAAATAAGCAGGGCATGGCTGCAGTTCAAAATGTTGGTGCATCAGGTTCTCACACTTATGCTTCCGCTTTAGGTGCCTCTTTGTCAAGAAGCACCACACCTGATCCACAACTTGTAGCTAGGGCTCCTAGTCCACGTATTCCACCTGTTGGAGAAGGAAGGGTTAGCACTATGGATAAACGAAGTGTTAGTGGTCCAAATCATTTAAACGGTGTTTCAGCAGGTTTAAATGATTCTGTGGAACTAGTAGCTGCTTTGTCTGGCTTGAGTCTGTCAGCTGATGACATGGTAGATCAAGAGAATCATTCACGCTCTCAAAATCAACATGAAATGGATGATCACCATAGTCTCTTCAACTTGCAAGGTGATGCAGACCATATGAAACAGCATCCATACTTAAATAATGCAGAATCTGGACATTTTCATATGCATTCTTCTTCCCACTCAGCCAAAGGATCTTATTCAAATGTGGGTAAAAGCAGTGGGATAGGGATTGATATGAACAACACTTCTTTCATGGCTGATCATAAGCCTGCTTTATCATCTTCAAACTCATACCTAAAAGGACCCTCTACCCCAACACTTAATGGTGGAGGGAGTTCACCTGCTCAACATCAAATGGTTGGCAACATGAGTTCTGCATTTTCAAACTTCAGCTTAAATGGATTCGCTGTCAATCCTTCATCACCATCCATAATGGGAACCCATCTTGGAAGTGGTGCTTTGCCACCTTTATTTGAAAGTGCTGCTGCTGCATCTGCAATGGGAGCAAATGGCTTGGACTCTAGAGCATTGGGGGGCAATTTGGGTTTAGGACCAAATGTAATGGCAGCAGCAGCAGAGTTGCAGAATATTAATAGAGTGGGGAATCACACTTCTGGGAGTGCTCTTCAGGTGCCTATGGTGGACCCGCTGTATCTTCAGTACTTGAGATCGAATGAATATGCTGCAGCACAGGTTGCAGCTCTCAATGAACCTGCAATGGACATTGGTAATTCATATATGGATATACTTGGACTCCAGAAAGCTTACTTAGGAGCACTGCTATCACCTCAAAAATCACAGTATGGTGTACCCTATCTTAGTAAATCCAATAGCTTGAACCCAAATTTCTATGGAAATCCGGCTTTTGGCCTTGGCATGCAATATCCTGGGAGTCCCATTCTTCCGAACTCTCCTGTTGGATCTGGTAGTCCTGTCAGACATGGGGAACGTAATATGCGCTTTTCTGCTGGCATGAGGAATCTATCAGGGGGTGTCATGGGGCCTTGGCACTCAGAAGCAGTTGGTACCTTGGATGAAAGTTTTGCGTCCTCTTTACTGGATGAGTTTAAAAGCAACAAAACTAAATGTTTTGAACTGTCAGAAATTGCAGGTCATGTTGTTGAGTTCAGGTATATTCTGCTGATGAAACTTTTAGTCTTCATAGTTGAGGTTCTGAGAAGTTTAATACTTCGTTAACTTCTTTGTTACCATCTATGGACAGTGCTGATCAGTATGGAAGCCGGTTTATTCAACAGAAGCTTGAAACTGCCACAATAGAGGAGAAAAATATGGTTTTCCATGAAATCATGCCCCAAGCCCTTTCATTAATGACTGATGTATTTGGTAACTATGTGATTCAGAAGGTATTTATATAATTTGAAAGAACTGATTTTCTATTATGTGCTTATGGGGCTAGTATTTTGATTTATAATTTCTTTATTTTGGTAAAGAGAGCTCAATGTATTGTTTATCTTCAGTTTTTTGAGCACGGAACTCCACCCCAAATAAGAGAACTTGCTGACCAATTAACTGGGCATGTGCTGACGCTTAGCCTTCAGATGTATGGCTGCCGAGTGATCCAGAAGGTATCTTTTATTTATTCTATCCAAGTTTTTGACACATGTAATACCAATTTGTTCTGCATGTTTTAGCATATGTATCTCTTTCCATGACCTGCAGTATTGCAGCACACTTTACTTTCTTATTAAATTTGGTTTAGTGATTCTAATGAAATGGTATTCTTTAATCTAGTTCAGGGGCTTTTCGGGAATCAAAATTGTGACTATTGTCTTTGTATAAATATTTTGCCTGCCTGAGATATAAAAAATTATTTTCTAGCAGGTCTTCCAGAATGCTCACTGTGAAAAGTTCTATACAGTGCACGATACAAGAACTTATCCGACCAAATAACTTTTCAAGTAGTTGAGTCAGGTTCCTTTTTACCTAGCCCCTTATTTGTGGATATTCTAGTTTTGAGTTATACCTCCGGCCCCATCAAAAGTCCGATCTTAGGTATCTCTAAATTCTCTGTTTTGGAGAACATAAAAAAGACAGAATCCTACTCTTGAATATCATATTTAGTCTTTGCTGTGAACAAGCACATCTATCTCTGGCTTATTTGGTATAGCTGTACAGGATGATTTTTTTTCCCTGGATATTGCCAATGAGTATCTTGGAGTTGGTTGAATGTATAATTCTGTGGATGCCTTCACATTATAGCTGAATTTTTTGCATTAATGCACTTTGATCTTATTACAGGCAATAGAAGTTGTTGAATTGGATCAGCAGACTCGAATGGTTACAGAGCTTGATGGTCAGATCATGCGCTGTGTACGTGATCAGAATGGGAACCATGTCATCCAGAAGTGTATTGAATGTGTACCTGAAGATGCTATCCAGTTCATTGTTTCAACATTTTATGATCAAGTCATGACATTGTCTACTCATCCTTATGGCTGTCGTGTCATACAGGTTTTGACACACTCAGTTTATCTCATGTTTTTCGTTTTGGATATTATAACTTGACACACACGTCTAATACTACAATGGCATTACTTGCATGTGACAGAGAGTCCTGGAGCATTGCCATGACGCAAAAACCCAGCGTATAATGATGGATGAGATTTTGCAGTCAGTTTGCATGTTGGCACAAGACCAATATGGGAATTATGTTGTACAGGTTTGATTTAATCCCTTGAAGTTCTTTAACCCTCCAGGGCAGATTGTACCCATATTATGCTGTTAAGGATGTGATTGTATGTGGATTGAATTGTTTTCATTGGGAGTTCTCTATATTTTTCTTTTTCAGTTGAGCTAATTCTAAAATCTATTGCCACAAGCCATAATGCAGCTTTTTAGATTTTGGGTTTGTCATTTGGGCCTGCTATGTATTCCAAAACATCTTTTTGACTTTTTTAACACATGAATTGAGTGACTAACTGAGAATGATAATGATATCAGATTTAGTTGAAGATTTTTATTGTTTACTTTTCCCTTCATAAGCAATGGGTCCTCCAATTTTTAGCCCTTTGGACTGATGTTGAACCAGTGGATAGAGTAAAACCTTTAGGATGCATGTTAATGGATCTGTTGATTGATGAAGTGACAAACCATAGCATTGTCATGAAGAGTGGGACCTTTTTACCTAGAAAATTAAGGCAAAAGTTCTATGGATGGCTTAATGTGGAGTATAATTTCCTACTTTCGGATCTCTAGACTGCAAGTTTTGGCAACATTTGGCATGTTTTTCTCAACTACGCTCTTCAAACTATAAAATGTCAATGAAGACATGAGTTCAGCTGAACTACAGAATCAATCTGAAATTTAGTTTCAGCCCTCTGTTTTGTCCCAGGAGGCTTCTAGCTTTCCTATTAAGGTCCTAATACTGCTTATTTCTTTGTTTGTTTATCATTGCTATTATTTTATCTTTCATGTTTCTTCCTTCGCACTGGACGTCTGTCATCATTGGTGTCCATAATATTCTGGAATAACTAAAATTTTGATCTCCTTCTTCCACCCATCTTCTTATCTTAAAGTTAGTAATTGCTCACTTCTAAATGTTTGTTTGTGATGTTACACAGCATGTACTGGAGCATGGAAAGCCCCATGAGCGCTCAGCTATAATAAAAAAATTAACTGGGCAGATAGTACAAATGAGCCAGCAGAAGTTTGCCTCGAATGTTATAGAAAAATGTCTAACTTTTGGAACTCCTGTGGAACGTCAGACCCTGGTGAATGAGATGCTCGGTTCCATTGATGAAAATGAACCTCTTCAGGTTTGTTGATTCCCATGTGCTCTCCATCAATGAAAGGGATTTCAGCACTATTGTCTAAACTATTCTTTTTCAATATAATTACATTATAGCTTCCTCATTTTTAGTTTCACCATGATGAAGTTTGCCATGCTTTCATTGTATTTCCTCAATCGGGATGAGCCTTTGTTTGTTTCTTTAAGTAACTTTTACACTATCCCTCTGTTTCGTCCAAGAGCTTGACCTTTTTCAATTGGACTGCCACTTTTCAGTTAATTAGCCTGAAGAAAGTTGAATAACTTAGGTTTTCATGTTTAACGCCCTTGGCTATTGGCCTAGGTTTCTTGTAAACCAGTAATGGGTTTTGAAATAAAATTAAAGTTATCCCAATAATGCTACACTGAAGGGAGACTACAAATTTGGGGCCAGTTTGCCCCAAAAAGCCAGAATACTATTGTCTTTTTGGTATAATTGTGGTTTCTGAAAACTTGAAAATTTTTCATCTAATTATACTTTGGTAAAAGTGCCCTCAATCAGCCTTTCAGGAGAGTGGTGAGCAACCGTGCAAAATTATCATCCATGCGATCAAAAGTGAGTCTCCATCCATAATAGGAAATGATAAGACTAGAAATAGGAGTCATTCAAAGAACACCTAATGTTACATCTTTTTTCAGAACTTGATTTGATGCTTGGCCCATTTGTCCTCAAGTAAACATTTATAGTTGTTTTGTGAACTCTTCTGTTTTCTTCATATTTAACTTATTTGCTAATGCTTTTAACTAGTTTATCTAAACTAATCTTATCCTGATGTTAATATTTGTTTTCCTTTACGTTTAGGTGATGATGAAAGATCAGTTTGCAAACTATGTTGTACAGAAGGTGCTGGAAACTTGTGATGACCAGCAACTGGAACTTATTCTCAATCGAATAAAGGTTCACTTGAATGCTCTCAAGAAGTATACTTACGGGAAGCATATAGTTGCACGTGTAGAGAAGCTTGTTGCAGCTGGGGGTACTTATTTTCTTGCTTTATTAGCTTGCTATCTTGTAGATATAGAAGCACATTTGTGAAAGCTGCAAACTTTTTGCTTCATCAGCTCTTCATCGTTTTTTTAAAGGCAGTTCATTGTTTGGGAATTGTGCTAGAATCAATGCTTTTAACAATTTATGCCAAAATGCATCCCAGATGAGTGTTTTACTGAATGCAATGAGTAAGAGTTACAAAATTATGGGACCATTTGTGATATTTTCTATCTAACACATTATACATGAAATGGTCAGCAAAATTCATACTTGCAGGTTAGCTTCTTATTGACATCCCAGCTGTGTGGAATAACAAAAATTCTTTTGCCACTAAAGCACAGGAGTTTATGTGCATGACTTTCATATCTTCGAGCAAATGGCATCCAAGAATAGGACTTAATTTTGGTGAACTTTTCTTGTGACTATTTAAAAGAATGCCTTCTAACAAGCTGCTGAATCTTTTGCAGAAAGGAGGATAAGCGTTATGACTCCGCATCCCGCTTAGATGGCATAGGAAAGGACTTTGTTGTACAGCTAACTGAGGATAGTACGAGTGCCTCTCTCTTTCTTTTTTCTTTTTCTGTCTAGTGCTGGCTCCATCTATTTATTTTGATAGATCGGAGCTGATTGGAAATAAAATTGTTGCTTGTACTTAAAATGTACATTTGTTAGTTTGAGGATATACCTAGAATCAGGCTAGCTGAGGCTCAGATGGTGAACAAACTGATGCCCCGAAGAGAGAATTTTACTGTACAAGTTTTAAGGGTGTAAAAAGGGATGAGGTAGTGAATTGTGATCGTGACTGTACAAATGTTACCAGGCGGAGAGAGCCTGTGTTTAGGAGAGTCTTGGAATTTCCAATGTATGGATTGTTTTTTTCCTCTTGTTAAAAAACGTTTTCCCCTATATCATTGTTGAGTCTCATCTTTCAGAAGTCTTTGTCCATGATCTTACTTTGGCTTTGTTTATTTATGCTGCTGGTTACAGAATTTAATGCATCTTGTTATATTTCTAACCGTCGGTAGCGTAACTATAGACGATAATAATTTTGGACTGGGGTGCATTATCCTGGCGTTTGTACAAGACTTCTTAGTTCTAATGCGCCCCTTCTGCTAGTGTGGATGCTAGGGCTACTTAATCTAATCATAAATGAAAAGTAGACTTTGAAAATTATCTATTCCTCCATCTTGGATTATAATCTCTTGAGAAAAAATAATTTGTACCAAACCTCTCAAATCTCTACCTAAAATGGTAGCTAGGTGGGGATCCAGCAAAAGCATTAGATATGAGACATTAAGCATGTGATTGTTGATTAATTGCCAATGAAAGTGTTGACTGGATATAGTGTTTATTCCCAACACTAAATCAAAATGGGAAAAAAATTTCTGATGATCGTGTAATAAACTTCTGACGGGAACATGTAATTGAGAATGTCTCATTAATCGTGTCACTCAGCACAGCTCGAGCTCCTTCTAACTCCTTGAAAATGTTTGTCTGGCTTGCAAAAGCTTTAATTATTGTTTATAAAGAGGAGGATATGCTGTTTTCTACTTTCATTCCAAGCACTTGCTATCTTCAATCATTCCATTTCTGAATTGGAGAAGCAAAGCCTATATTACATAATAGCATGGTCAATTTTTTAATTTTTCGTTTAGTTTTCTTGAAGCCATTAGCTTATTGTACAGAACCTGTCAATATGGCACCAATCATTCACCGTCCACCTTCAGAAAGTTAGTGTGCGCTTTGCCTTCCATTTTCCTGTCCATAGTGTGTCTAATGTAATCAACGTAGTTAATCCTTTTGTATAACTTGGGGCGATGCTCATCCACCATCGATTCCAGTGGACCGATTTCTGTTTTATCACTGGGAGACACAAATGCTGCTATCGAAATTCTTGCTTTTTGGTCATTCGTTACAGCTCTGTGCTCAATGCTTTTGTAGACCCCATTGCTCCAAGCCTGAAAGATCAAAGCAGATGTTAAACATGTGGATTGGGGTGCAGCAGGACACCCAAGTGTAGGAGTAGAACAAAATGATTCTTATCTATCCCTTTTAAGCTTTAATATCAGGTTTTTTAAGCGTTGGACTTCACAGACGTCGCCAAGGTTAACAACAATAGCATTTGGGATTGGTTTCACCGGAATCCATTCTCCTTTTTGCCTAATTTGGAGGCCAGTGATCTCATCATCTTGTAGAAGTGAAGTTATTGCGCTTCCATCAGAAATGGGGCTAACACCAAGGACAAGGTCAGGCTAGGAGCAAGTTGGATAATAGTTGATTCGCATAGCTTGCAACATCTCCCCATACAGCTCTTTCAGACCATCTTTTTCCATTCCCATCAACAATGATAGATTGCCGAATAGTTCTTCACTTACCTTTAGCAATTCTGTCGAGTAGTTTTCTACCGCCTCTCTATTAAAACGAATAAATAAATGGAATGAGTATTAGAGAAAAAAAACTGAATGTGAATAATTCAATTCTTTTCATTGTATCTTTGCTTAAAGGCTCTGATGCTTTAAATTAAAGATAGCTCGACTGCTCGACTTCTCTTCATTATACGTCAGTAATAAATGATAATGCATACTCGAAACCTGGAATTGCGATGGCCAGTGCTTGAAATTCCTCATCTCATGTGGGAGAGTTACTAAGAATATCATGTCACTCCAATCCAGTTTTTGCTGCTCTGAGACTACATAGACTTGCCCGTAACCTTGAAGATCAATTGCTGCCATGCCATAGTTCTTTTTCTCTTCCAGTGGAAGATAAAAAAATGCTGCTACGGCTGCCTTCATATCACGTATCACCTTTTCAGCTACCCCGTGGTTTGTTTTCTGCAAGAGAATGCATACAAGGTTAATAACATTATATAGCATAATATCTGAAGTCTAGTGCAGTTGTTGTTGGACGTACCTGAAAGAAACCCCATCGCTTGCGAGCAAAATCAAGTTTACTTAGTTCATCCTCATCTCCATTGGCCAGCAGAGAGAAGTTTATGACCGCTATTTCCGATGAAGTGGAAGAGACTTCAGGGTCAAATTTTGGCCTGTCTTTCTGTTCTTGTTTGTATCTTTCAGGCACAAACTGAGAGTCTTTCATCACTATCTCTTGAACACCTGGAACAGGTAAAGTAGTGAACAAACTGATGCCCTGGACAAATAATTTTACTGTACAAGTTTTAGTGGGTTGGGGTAGTGAATTGTGCTTGAGCCTGTGGTTTTAGGAGTGTCTTGGAATTTTTCCAATGTATGGATTGTTGTCTTCCCTTGTTTGAAAATTATTTCCCCTATATCGTGGTTTTTAGTCTCATATTTCAGGAATATTTAATGATAATCTTACTTATGCTTTGTTTATTTATGCTGTTGGGCTTGGTTACATGAATTTTATGCATATTTTTTATGTTTCTCATTTTCGTATGGTAACTATTGATGTAATTGTTATTTGGATTGGAGTGCTTAATCTGTCAAGGAAAAAGGTACCAACCTTTGCCTAATTAGGTCACCTAAGTTCCACCAACCCTTGCCTAATTAGGTCACCTAAGTTCTATCAACTATTGCCTAATTAGGTTACCTAAATTTCACCAACCCATTTTTGAAGCCTATATAAATCAATTGCTCTCATTTGTAATATATAAAAAAAAAAAAAGAATTAGAGAGAGAAAAGCTTGAAAGAAAAGCTTGTGAAAGAATTTTTGTGAGAAAAATTCTTGGGTATAATTGGGTTGTGAGTTGTGAGTGTTGTAAACACTTTATATATTTTTTCTTCCTCAGTAAAAACGATCTGCAGCAGGTCTGGAGACGTAGACATAATTGACCGAACTCTATTATCAAATTTGAAAGTTGTGTAATTTCCTCAACATAATCTTGGGTTTTGTACACAATTTCTTGGTTCTAATCACCCTTTCAGTATAGGTTCTGATGCTGAGACTTAATTTTCTTCATGCACAAAAAGCAGACGTAAACAATATTTAAGCCTCCATCGAGTGGATTATATTTTCTGAGCAAAAATAATGTCTCAACCACTCAATCAATCAATCTATACCTTAGAAGGTTGGGAGAGCCAGCAATGGATTGTATTTGAGACAGTTAACCATGTGATTTGGATTTAGCATTTATTCAAGACGCTAACATCACGATCATGTAATAAAGAATTAAGCAATTTCTTGTCTTCTTTATTTAGGATATGGAGCGGGGGAGTTGTGAGGGCAATAGATACGCTCAGTGATAGGCGATGTTAAGAGGTATCCGTGATTGGGTATTAACATATGCAACTACCTACTACCAAATATAGAGTATAACTTGACAGTCCAATTGATTGTCTGAGTTTCATTTCATAAGAAGCTATATAAATTAAGTTCCAATCATCAAGTATAAAACATCTAATGTATAGTTATCTCATTAATTGTGTCACCCAACACGGCTCTCCTGTAACTCAAAAAGTTCCCAGGTTTGCGAAACATTTACTTGTTGTTTATAAAGAATCGGTGTGCTGTTTTCTGACTCATTCGAAGTACTCATCACCTTCAATAATTATTCAATCTTTCAATTGGAAAGCAAAGTATATTTTACATAACGGCATGGCAAATTTTATCATTTTTTTCCTGTAGTTGTCTGCAAGCCATCAGCTTATTGTACGGAACCTATAGATATGGCACCTATCATTCATAGTCCAGCTTCAGAAAGTCAGTGTGTGCTTTGCCGTCCATTTTCCTCTCCAAAGTGTGTCTAATGTAATCAACATACTTAATCCTTTTGTATAACTTCGGGGGATGTTTATCCACCACTGAATCCAATGGACAGATTTCCGCTTGATCATTTGGAAACACAAATGTTGCCACGGACATTCTTGCTCTTTTCTCATTCGTTACAGCTCTGTGCTCAATGCTTCTGTAGACCCCATTGCTCCAAGCCTGAAAAATAAAAGAAAACGTTAAAAATATGGATTGCGGTGCAGCTGGACAACCAGGTTTATGAGTATCAAAATCATTCTTATCTACCACTTTTAAATTTTAATATTAGGCTTTAGTAGTAAAGTGCTGTACCTCACAAACGTCGCCAAGGTTGACAACAATAGCATTTGCGATTGGCTTCACAGGAACCCATTCTCCTTTATGCCTAATTTGGAGGCCAGTGATCTCATCATCTTGTAGAAGCAAAGTTATTGCGCTTCCATCAGAATGGGGGCTAACACCAAGAACAAGATCGGGCCTCGAGCAAGTTGGATAATAGTTCATCCGCATGGCTTGTATCATCTCCCCATACAAGTCTTTTAGACCATCTTTTTCCATTCCCATCAACAATGATAGATTGCCGAAAAGTTCCTCACTTACCTTAAGCAATTCTGTCGAGTAGTTTTCTACCGCCTCCCTAATAAAACGAATAAAGAAATTAATTGAATGGATTTCATAGAAAATAAAAACATAGCTTGACTGCTCAACTTCTCTTCATTATAAGTCAGGAAGAAATGTGAGATTGCGTACTGGAAACCTGGAATTGCGACCGGCCAGTGCTTGAATTTTCTCATCTCATTTGGGAGAGTTACTAAGAATATGAGATCACCCCAATCGAGTTTTTGCTGCTCTGAGACGACATAGCCTTGCCCATAACCTTGAATATCATTTGCTGCCATGGCATAATTCTTTTTCTCTTGCAGTGGAAGATCAAAAAATTCTGCCACGGCTGCCTTCATATCACTTAACACCTTTTCAGCCACCCCATGATTTGTTATCTGCAAGAAAATGCGTTTCAGGTTACAACATTATATAGCATATAATATCCGAAACTAGTGCAGCTATTGTTGGGTATACCTGAAAGAAACCCCATTCCTTGCAAGCAAAATCTAGTTTACTTAGTTCACCCTCGTCTCCATTGGCCAGCAGAGAGAAGTTTATGATGGGTATTTCTGATGGAGTGGAAGAGCACTCCTGGTCACGTTTTGGCCTGTCTTTCTGTTCTTGTATGTATCTTTCAGGCACAAACTGAGAGTCATTCCTCACTATCTCTTGAACACTGGGAACAGGTAAAGATTTACCCCAACCCAACCCCTTATCTTCTTTTACAAATCTATTCTCAACTTTAGCATCCATCTTTGATTTTCATATATTCTTCCCTTGGCTCACTAGGCATACTTATATACACGTTTATTGCTTCTATCAAGTTAAGTGTTATCGGAATCTTTCTCTTCCTCTTCTTTAAAAATGCCCTTGGAAACTATTGGAGTTTTCTTCTCGTTCGACTTGCTTGCCAACTTGTGATTTTAAACATTAGCAAACTTTGATAGTGCTAGGTAGTGGAGGGAATGCCATCCTGGATAGCCATTGGAGTTTACTTCTTGTTGGATATTGTTTTTCGCTATCCAGTGGCGGCAGTTTTTATTTTAGGAGAATAAGGAAAATTCTCTGTTAACGTGTCCAAAGCTAAAATTAACCGATGGTAAGCAACTGTTTATTTAAGTGGCCAAAGGTTTTCTAGAAATATCCCACCTTAGCAACTTTTTTCAGTTTTGGTTTTCTACAAATAAGATAAGAGGAAATTTGTGCGTAGTTGTAAAACTTTTAGGTTGAAATTTAATTTCCCCTTTAGATTTAGCGGATAAAGAGTCTCTAGATCACAAATTATTTGGAGAAGTCATACCCGTATACAGTTTTCTCTTTCCCCAATTCTGTATAAGGATATAATTCTGCGCTGAGTTTATACGGTAAATATCGCTTACCTTTTTTATTTTTATTTTATGAGAATAAGAAAACACTGCGCTCAGTTGGATACCGGTGGCGATTGATGGGAAAATTCTCTTGTAGCGTGTCCAATGCAAAAATCATGCGACGGTAAGTCAAATATTTGGTGTCTTTTGGAAGGTTTGACCCTGTAAGTGGCCTTTCATTTTCATGACAGGACCTGCACATTTTGCGAAGAATGGTTTGATACAGTGTCCAGAAGATTGTTTGCAGATTAGGTTCATTACAAGTTACTTGGGTCATACGTGTAAGCCAGATCAAATTTTGCACCTCGGTAAGGTACAAATCCAGATTTAGGTTTTTTATCTGGTGATATGTTTCACAGGCATTAAATCTAGAACCACAAAATTATAAAATTATAAAATCTAGATCTTTAAGCATTAAATCAGTGGGCTTAGCCCCAATCAGAGAAAACTTTATTCCTGAAAATGAACTTCCACTAGTGTCAAATTGAACTACAAACTTGCAATTACTGATCACAAGTCAATAAGGACTAAACCAAAAAGTAGAATCCAATAGCAATTAGCGCTGGAAACAATTTCACCAACCAGACGTTATTCCATCAATTAGGGGGACAAAATGTAATGACATAGCGAGGAGCCCTGCAAGTTTTAAGCCCTGTAGAATCATCATAGGCATAGCTATAAGCCCTGGGACAAATTGCTTTGAACAGATGGGAAAAAACAGTAGGCTTGCAACTACTGGGATTAGCAAACTCCCCAGTGCAACAATACCTATCCGATTTAGCAGCAACACAAGCACTCTTGCAAGCCACAACTTTCCCTCCTCGCTTCACAACCAAATTACTAGGGCAGCAAAAGTTCAAATCAGCCTCACAAGCGGCAACTCCACAGCCTACACCACCACCTATAGGTATCATTGAAACAGGAACATTGAAACCATCAACCAAACTCACATCGTAGTATTGCAAGGCCGATTCCTGGGTCCCAAGAGTCATTTCTACTACTGTTGCTGGGGGAATACCACCCATGCCTTTGCATTGTAAAAGGCCGGCACAATCCCCAGTTTCGCATAAGCCTTTGCCTGTTGTTTCGTCGAAGCAACAGCCTTGCCTTGGCCAGATTCTGCCTGACCATTTTTCAGGGACTTCAAGGACTGTTTGCTCCCCACTTGAGAGATGGAAGCCGCCTTCATGGGGAGTTTCATGTCCAGCAGTTCCAAGGATTCCAGGCCATATGCTTTCTTTGCAGTTGTTTACTAGTATGAGTTGAATGCCATCTGCAATAAAACATTTAAACAAAAAACAATATAATGTAGCAAGAATCGTCAGTAGATGTCGATAAAAAAGATGGAAATTAATTTTTGCTCATAAACTCAATGTACCTGTCAATGAGAAGGAGGTGACTATACAGATAAAGAAGAAGAAGAAGAAGCAAGAGAGAGGTGAGGAAGTTGGCATTGTTTTTGAAATTTTGTGATGGAAAGTGGGGGTTCCATAGTATGTATAATAAGCCCATGATCTTGCATTGCATGAGAGAGAGAGAAAGAGAGGGGTATTTCCTTCTTTTTCTCCACCGTGAAAGCCACTCAAACTTTACATTAACGCATGTGCAGAAACGGTTTGCAAACAAAGGAAAAAGAGAAAAAAAACCTAGTAGTTTGCAGTTGATTTTTTGGGACAGTTAAAAGGAGAGTGTGTCCTCTGACTGGGTTCGGTAAACCATCAACTCTCTTATTAATACATGGTCAGCAGTTGAGTAGTTTTAAGGCCCTTCCATGCCCAATATATTTTTGTTATTTTTTCTTTGTAAATTCTTATAATATTTGTAAATTACTTTTGTGAATTTTTATTAAATTTTAAATATTTTATATTATTTTAATAAATAAAAAAATTAATATAAAATATCCTCAAAATATAAATTAGTTTCAAAAGATTATAAAAAATAAAGTTTTTATATTACTTTATAATCAAAGATGTGAGTTTGTTTCTTTTTTGGGTATATCATAGAAATGTTTATATATTTATCCTAAGTTTTTACTGTAACATTGTTAAGTACAATTAACAGAAGTTAAGTTTTTGGAGGATTTATATTAGTTTTGATTTAGCGGGGTGTCTGATATTTTCTTTAAAATTTAATGGGGGCTAAGAGTATATATATAATCCTTTCCTGAAATAAACAACGTGATGAATATGTATCTTCATCTTCATTTTCAAAGAAAAGAAGCACACATTCAAAAGTAACAAAATCTTGCCTCACACTTTGTGGCGTCTTTTCAACATAAAATTCTATCCTTCATGTGTCAAAGAATCCTATCACATTCTGCGATAGGTAAAGCCTGTACTGGAAAAATAAAAGTAGCCAAAGGAAACTTTGTATTAGATTTGTGAAGGATGCTTGCTAGCTAGCTGTACAGACATTGAAACAACCCTCAGAGGTTCTCACAAGTCCGTACTCCGGATGCATGTGCATTTCGACGCCGGTAGATTCTGGGCTAACATTCGATTAGGAAGTGTAATGAGAAGCATCATAGACAAATATATTCAATGCTACAAAAAGAATGATGCATTTTTTTCTCATTTCATTTCTACTTCTTCAACCAAGATTGGTAAATGACCTCTGTTATAATCTCTAAACAAAGATTATGATGTACATTAAGGAAGAAAATCTAAAGAAAGAATGCTATTTTTAATTGGAATATTAAAATTTTGTTTGGGTGAATAGAAATTTTTATGATTTTTTTAATTTTTAAAAATTTGTATGAAAATATTTGTTCTTTCGACAAAAGAAAAACAAAGGGCTCACTGCTTTATACTTTATACAAAATTATAAGTGACAAAAATTGTATCCACGGCATTAAAAATTAAAATTAAGGGAAGAAATGGTAAGGGTATTTTTATGTATTTTTTAAATTTGAGGAATAAAATTGTAATTTAATAAAACTTAGTGGGAGGAAACTGTCATTTAACAATAATCGTTTTCCAATCGCTAGACCGGTGTAAAAGCTCTGCCCCGGTCCCAACCCGACCGCCGTAACTCGGTTCTCTCTTGCCCTATTATCGGGAGAGATACGGGCCCGGTCTAACCCTCTGATTCCTCCGTCCCGGTCCCAACCCCTTGACTCGGTTCTCTCTCGCTCTAGTGTCAGCAGAGACACTCTGAAACACAAGTAAGTTCTTCTTCCCCCATTCTCTATATTTGAAAGTTAATTTAAAAAAAAAAAGTTTATTATGTGTTTCTGTATTTGTTTTCTAGTGGTTATTATAATTTATCAAGGTTGGCTAAAGTTTTGTTTTGGCATGCAGAATGATGCCATTCTTTTTTTTTTTTTTTTGGTATTTTTATATTTTGTAAAGTAACATTAAGCTTCAGCAAGTTGTTAACCCATGTTGTATCACTTCTGCTTTGTAATTTGAGTCTAGCTTTGGTTTAATTTGTTGTATATTATTTGTAATATATTACTTACTTGATTTAATATTATGTGAAGAAAAATGTGATTCTTAGATTAACAGACTATTCTTTTGCATATTGTATTTGTAAGGTTGGAGTAATGGCATCTGGATTGGAACCAGTACCAATAACATCACAAAAACATGACCCGGCTTGGAAGCATTGTCAAATGTTCAAAAATGGTGACAGAGTGCAATTAAAGTGTGTATTTTGTGGCAAAATATTTAAGGGTGGTGGGATTCATAGGATAAAGGAACATTTAGCAGGTCAAAAGGGTAATGCATCTACTTGTTTGCGTGTTCCACCGGATGTTCGCCTTCTAATGCAACAAAGTTTAGATGGGGTTGTGGTAAAAAAGAGGAAGAAACAAAAGACTGCGGAAGAGATCACGAACACGAATAATAACCACCAAATTTCTAGTGAGATAGATGCATTTACTGAACAGGGTGATGTTAGTGCTGGTTTGCAGTTACTAGATGTTTCTAGTACACCTGAGGCTAGTTCGAGTTTGTTGGTTAATAGGGAAGGGACAAGTAACATTAGTGGAGACAGGAGAAAGAGATGGAGAGGGAAAAGTTCTTCTGCGCCTACCAATGCAGTTAATATGTGCAGTGTTTCATCTATTGCTAAGGGGGTGAATAATAATATCTTTATGTCTATAGGGCGGTTTCTCTATGATATAGGGGCGCCACTAGATGCTGTGAACTCAGTTTATTTCCAACCAATGGTTGATGCTATTGCTTCAGCAGGATCTGGGGCATTAATGCCTACTTATCATGATATTCGGGGTTGGATATTGAAGAATTCGATTGAGGAGGTGAAAAATGATATTGACAAACACACAGCAACATGGGGAAGGACTGGTTGTTCTATTTTAGTTGACCAGTGGAACACTGAAACAGGTAGGACCTTGCTAACTTTTCTGGCATATTGTCCTGAGGGAACAGTGTTTTTGAGATCAGTCGATGCATCTGGCATTATAAATTCCTCCGATGCTCTGTATGAATTGCTTAATCAAGTGGTGGAAGAAGTTGGAGTAAGGCATGTGTTGCAGGTGATTACCAGCAGTGAAGAGCAGTATATTGTTGCCGTGAGAAAGTTAACTGATACTTTCCCTACTCTGTATTGGACTCCATGTGCAGCTCGTTGCTTGAACTTGATACTAGAGGATTTTTCAAAGCTTGAGTGGGTTAATGCAATAATTGAACAAGCTAGGGCCATCACGAGATTTGTGTACAATCATAGTGTGGTTCTGAATATGGCTAGGAGGTATACTTTTGGCAATGATATTGTAGAACCAGGAATCACCCGCTCTGCTACAAACTTTACAACATTAAAAAGAATGATTGACCTCAAACATAATTTGCAGACCATGGTTACTTCACAGGAATGGATGGATTGTCAATATTCAAAGAAACCAGGGGGACTGGAAATGTTAGATATAATAAGTAATCAGTCATTTTGGTCATCTTCTGGCTTGATTGTTCGTTTGACAAATCCCCTGTTGCGAGTTCTGCAAATTATATACAGCGAAAAGAGGCCTGCAATGGGATACATATATGCTGGAATGTATCGAGCAAAAGAGACAATTAAGAAAGAACTTGTCAAGAGAGACGAGTACATGGTGTACTGGAATATTATAGATCACTGGTGGGAACAACAGTGGCATCTTCCTCTTCATGCTGCAGGTTTCTTCCTTAACCCCAAGTTCTTTTATAGCATCGAAGGTGACATACATAGTGAAATTGTCTCAGGGATGTATGATTGCATAGAGAGATTGGTGCCTGATACAAAATTGCAGGACAAAATCATGAAAGAGATAAACTCATACAGGAATGCTGTTGGAGATTTTGGGAGGAAGATGGCAATTAGAGCTAAAGACACTTTACTTCCGGGTGAGGGTCCATTCTAAGATTGTTTGGTAATTTTCAGCTGCTATTTTATGTATCTTCTTTGCTTATGAGGTAATTTACTTGAATTTTCTGAAAAATGTCCCAGTGGGTTTGTAAGAAGTTTCCTTTAGGTTTGCTTACACATACTGCAAAACGTGATTAGATGGGAGTAAAGCTTGTTTTTCCCATAGATATAGGAAACATGTGAGCCTAAACAAACCTGTAGAAAAGTTGATATAGGTCATCAAATATTTGGAGCACCATTTTTTTGATAGTCAATTATGACAAGCCTCCAGTTAATCACGTAACTTTTGCTCAAGTATTTCTTGTGGGAGACTACTCATTATAATATCTACTAAGTACAAATCGTCATGCAATTGGTCAAATACCTGACATATCTGGCATCCATGTCTGAGGCACTGCATGTTTTTACCATTTTATTTTGTCACAAGAAGACTTTTGTTGCTGATAGTTTTAGTATACTATTTGTTACAGTGGAATGGTGGTCAGCTTATGGAGGAAGTTGCCCAAATTTGGCACGTTTGGCAGTCCGTATCCTCAGTCAAACCTGCAGTTCAATGGGATATAAGCGAAATCATATTCGTTTTGAACAGATATATGACACAAGGAACTGCCTAGAGCGTCAGCGTCTTAATGATCTCGTATTTCTTCAGTATAACCTCCAGCTGAGACAAATGTAAGTAGAGGATATTGCATCCAAATTATAGATGGTATCCAATATTTTCAAAGAAAAGAAAATTTTATTATGTCGATCACAATTTTTTGCAGGATTGGTAAAAACAAGGAACAGGATCCTATGGACCTCGTATCATCTGACGGCCTTCGTACTGTTGAAGACTGGATCACAGGGAAGGATGTATCTTTGGAGGACTATGGGAGCTCAGACTGGATGACACTTGATTCACCCTCTACTACTACAATGCTTTTAGGACCTCCCACTGATGAAGTTGAAGAGCTAGTTACAGGTAGATATTCTTGGACGTAAAAATATTACTGAAGAAGCTTTTTACTAAATTAAAGTATTTATTTGTCCACTAATGCAGGTTTTGATGATTATGAGATTTTTAATAGAGTGAAAGAGGGTGAGGAAGAAAATATTGACGACAATGTAGTAAGCCAGTAGACCACAGTCTGTAGGACACTGTTTTTTTTTGTGGAGAGATATATAGAAGATTGTTGCTGTTCTTAATGAACCAGAGAAATTGGGTAAGTTAACATGTATATATTTTTGATGCCATGATTAAAACCATAGCAAATGCTGAATCAGTTTGATGCTATTTTGTGGTTGGGAATATGAATGACTATAATTGGAAATTAGAGTATTATACTGAGTTTGAAATGGTTCAATGTTGGCAATTTTGGTCCACTTTTTTAGATTGAATTAATTGTAGTAAAGTTTCAAATTTATCTCTGTTTTTTCCCCCCTATTATAAACAAACAATAGTAATATTATTCTTACAAATTGATGTTGCAATTGATTTGACACTATCATTTTAGTTACCACATCATTCTATCATTCACACAACTACATCTGATCAAATATCTCACCAGTTTATGCAGAAAAAAGAAATTTATAAGAAATAGTATTACTCAACAAACAAAGAGTAAAGTTATCCAAGTCTTAATCAAGATACTGATATGCTGAATACGAGGGAAAAAAAAAGAGAGAGAGAGAGAGAGAGAGAGAGGGAGGGAGATATTGTCACAGAAAATGTATAATCAAGTTACAATTAAATTTTGGCCTTTAAGATTATAAATTGGTTATTATGTCTGGCAAGTAAATGTTGATAACACTTGCATGTCAGATGCAATGGGTTAAAATTCTCTAACTCAACTTATTGACTTGATAGACTAAGCTAGTTAAAAGAAGAAACAGAAGAAGTGAAATGTGTGATCGTGCCTCGGCCTCTGGTGGCTTGTTGATCTGTTTAGCAACATTTTGGAGCCTTCAAGCACAGGTAAGCACTTATGTTAAGAGCAAAGGCAATCTAGCAATGAATAGAGGGAAGTAGTTTTAAATTTTTTACTTCCATTATGTACAATATAGATAAACAAACAAGGGTGAAAAAGTAGGTTATTTTATTTTTAGGCTGAATTTCATAATTTAAAATTCATTTGCACTCTTTGGTATGAATTTAGGACAATGGGCAATGACAGAGAAGTATTCAACCTTTGGCCTGATTCCTGTCATCTTAAACATTCAAAACAGTACCCTTTGCCTCTGAGAAGTGAATTATGGCAAACCATGCTTTTATTCTTGGAGTTTTGGTTTGAAGCAACTTGCATTGGAGTTAGCACACACAAAATACCGTGTCTCTATTCCCTGTTGCTGCTAGAGTATGGTAGCAGAGACCAATGTGAGCTAATCAGATTGAAGACAATAGCAGATACAGACAACTCTATAACTTGCTGGATACTTAAATCCAAAGCTGAGTTTATAGTTAGGTCCTAAAAGAAATGTTGTCGCTAGGTAAGCAACTCAAAGGGAGAGAAAATGGTTGTAGAAAGATTTGAGTATTTTGGCCATTATGGAAATATAGTTTAATCTTTTTGAACTTTAAAGTGTATCAGGATTAAGCTATGGCGTTCATGCACCTTCAAGGGCCATAGTTAAAGTAATTAAACCCTTTTTTTGCTTGTCAGGCTTTTTTTTTTTTTTTTTTTTTTTTTTTATT